>CM076583.1:890816497-890985341 GCA_034641835.2 Pinus albicaulis | reverse complement strand
ATATGATACATTTATAATACACCATAGATGTACATTTATAATACATCACAGCCTTGTTCAAGTTAGATTTCATGGAAGTTAAAACGAAGATTGAAGATTTGATTGAAAGAGAACTTTTGGAAAGAGACAGAAAAGAAGAGGTTGATTTGTTAAGATATATCTCTTGAAAGCCTGTTTTAGATTGGAGCATAGTTACCAAATACGTCCATATTAAGGAAAAATACAAAAATTTGATAATTCGATTAGTACGTTGAACTATTTGATAAAATTCGATTCGCCGGTTCATGATTTCTAATGGTAAGTAGAATGGAAATGCGGAACAGGTAGTTTCTGTTCGTAATGCCAAGTAAATGTGGATGTTGAAGGGTGACAGTTGGGTAGTTTGTGTTTTTAATAACAAATCAAAATAGCAAGTGAACTGTAAATGTTGAGGTGTGAATGTTGGGAAACATAAACTCTAATGAGAAATTTCCAAATTTTACATTTAATGTATAGTTTTAAGATTTAAAAGCTGAAATAATTAAAAGAAAAATTTTAGTTTAGATTTGAAATTTTATAAAAATAAATTAAGTTTAATAAATAGAAATTTTAATATATACTTTTAGTTTTTAAAAAGCTAAAATAACCCAAAAAAAAAGAAAAAAAAAAGAAAATTTTAGTCACAACTTAAAAGTTTATAAAAATAATTAAGTCTTATAATTTTTATCATATTGAAATCGAATTTGGAATGGAGTATGGTTAGTGTCATACACAAATAGGTTGTGGCATTTCATAATAGTGATTTTGAGAAGTATTGTAAAAGTTATATATATTCCAATTTAGTCCTTAAAATAGTTACTATCAATTCTTGTGGATCAAATTCTTGTGGCACACTTTTATTTATCTTTATGAATCAAATTATAGTAGCATTAGGGTTATTAGAAGTATTGTTGTGTTGCAATTTCCAAATTAAGATTGTAGCATTGAATATGATCAATAGTAGGAAATTTATGGTCATTTTAAAATAAAGCATCTATCTAGAGGCCTTAGCTTTCTTAGTTATAATAGAAAATTATATTTAACATAGATATGTTATTTCCCAATAATGAAATTTCTCTAGGTTTATATGCCACTTATATGAAGTAGGATATATTATATGTTGAAGGATTTATAAGGCATTAATATGATTCAACCCTTGAAGTGCTTTATACAAAATTATTACTTGTAGATAGTTGAAAACGAAAAATATATGAAGCATGTGAAGGAATCCAAAGCCTCAGCCTTTAGGGACATGTTATGAACCCTCCACCTTAAAAATGATAAGAAAGAAATGATTATGGCCATTTTCAAGAGGAAAACCTCGTTTTAAAATGAACTGAATGTACAAGTCAATATTTGATGTTCCTTAGACTAGGTCTTCTTAATATTTGATGGGACCATAAAATATTCTAGTTGACCTAATATAACAATTGAACTAATTATGAATGCTTATTAAGGCCTTAATATAGGGTCCAAAGGTCATCACATAGCCCCCCTCTTTCAAACAATAATTTTGCTCAAATGTAACCACCTCATGCAGTTCTTTTATGTATGCTTCCCATATCATCTTGGTTTAATATTTATGATTGGCCATCTCTTTGTAGATGATAACTTCAGTAGAATATAGTTTCAACACAATTCCACTTTTACCCTTTTTTAAGGGATTTTCCATTTTATTAGAGTTGATGGCTTGAAACTATATATTGTCCATGTTTAAATAAAGGAATTCATGAAAAGTCATGTTGAGAAGCGCTGGTATATTCTTTTATAACTTGGCATTTTTGAGAAAAAAAATGTGTTGCAACAATCTAGATAGATTCTACTTCGGCATCGTTATATTTATTAAACCAACTGATGCATATCTTAATTACTAGAATTTTTTGAACTTAACCAATATGAAAAAGCTACGTATTTTGAATATGTTTCGATCTGCGTCAAGTTTCTCAACATATTAGTTATAAACTAAAAATCTAAAAACTACCCATTACAAACGAAGGACCAATGTAATGTACCATAAATGTTTCAATTTTTTTTAAAGTGTATTTTGGGAGATACATAATTTTGAATGCATTTAATCATAATGACGTTCAGAAAAAAAAATTCACTCATTTTGTTACTACAAAATTAGTTAAAAGTAGTAAATATCTATGGAATTCCGTAAAAGTTATATCTCCTAAAAGTAGATTGAATTCTGAAAATTATAATCTTGGTTCTGAAAGTTAATTCATAAAATTTGACATAGTTTAACCATTCAAAAGTTGAAGAAATGTGTTCAGAGCCGAGACACAGCATAGTTGCAGACATTTTAGTTCAACTGAACTTTTATTAAAATTTCAACCGAACTTTAGATTACAAATTTCTTCGGCTGGATAAAATTCGATAAAGCCCCTTTAAAAAAACAAATTTTGCAACCCTATAAATAGTTGAAAATGAAAACATTATTTTCGCACATTTTTTCATTTGGAGTAAATTTTCAAAGGAGTTTTTGTCTAAATTTTGGTAGTGTTTTTTTTGCAAGATTTTGAATTTTTTTTTTGAGCTTTATACTAAATTATCACGAGAAATCAAAGAAATTGCAAGAGAAAATATGATCGAACAAGGAACCTTGAGGCTCGTAAAGAATATGGGAGAGAATATTGCAACATACCATGGTTTGTGCAACAAAAACCATGGTATGTTAAACCTATCACTGTACGAGACACTTGTTGTTGTCATTATCATGTGTAATTTCAGTTACATTATGACACATTCCTTAATTTTGGTAAAAAATTTTGGAAGAAATCACCTCCTCCTTCCACTATCCATGATTTCATATCCCAAATTCTATGTGCAAGAGAAAGCCATGAATTATTTTACCAAAAGAAATGTATTGGTCGTAAAAAATGTGATCATTATTGAAATTTGACTTTATTTCACAATAAATATCTTATTGATATAAATGGTCAATCATTATCCAACATTAAAATGAAATGGAATAGATATGAATATATTCATGCATCGATTGGTTGAAATAGTACTACAACTAATAAAATGATTGATTTAGAAGAAGAAGAAATTTTTGTGATAGAGTTTTTGAGAAATTTTAAGGCAGAAAATTATAAATACACCAAGAATTCTCATAGATTTTGATGGTGGGACTTGCAATTCAGAAAATCCCGTGATTTTTTTCCACTAGGGACCATTTTTTCAATAGTTGATTTTGTAGAGAATTACACATTTTTTGTACAAAATGAAATACAGAGTGAATACTATCATTCTTACCAAGTCTGTGTGCTTGTCCATATCCTATATAGACATGCTGAAAAATATGTTCATCATATAGAAAACACCAGTGAAAATCAACATGTTATTAAATAATATCACTTTTATATCAATAATGATCGTACACATGATACACATTTTGTACAAAATTGTTTTAATAATATTCTGACTCATTGAAAGGTCGTGGAATAAAATTAGATGAACATTGGATATGGTCAGAGGGATGCATAGGTCAATTCAAATCTTCACGATCATTATTTTGGTTGTGTCATTTTCATATGAAAACCTGCATTAAACATTGTTGGAATTTATTTCAGACTGGTCATGGAAAAGGAGAACATGATAGTGTAGGGGAATGTATAAAATGAGCACTTCGAAGATATCAAATGGACCACTCTGTAGACCTACTTGTCTTAGCTAAATAAGTTATTCAATGGTGAATTGTTTCACTAAGCCATGAGACTAACCGGTGAAGAGAAGTATGCAGGTACATGTACATATATACACATTAACTTGCATATATATATATATAGTTTTTTAAATAGCATATTTATATTCTTGTTTGAATTTTCCATATAGGTTTTTTTGCCATATTAGGGTCCAAGATATAGACAAATTGGTTGGAAATGACACTGAAACAATAAAAGGGATTCAAAATTTGTATTCAATTAAAACAAAGGAGTACCAAAATGTGTTTGTATTTGATAAAAGAAAATATTCTTGTTTTTGTCATGTTTGCATAAACAACATATAATAAAATGATGTTTGTGAAAGCAATATGTATGTAAAATATCGAAAACATACATAACTAAATACAAAGGGGAAAATGTCTGTTGCAAACTTTGAAGAGATGCAATCAGAGGAGACTGTAGTATCATCTAAAGGTGATCAAGTTTTTCATCTTGTTAGATAAGGTAACATTTCAATTGCTTTCAAATGATAAAGATCTTGAAATAGATAATAAAATAAAGTACACATGGTAATTTTAAAGTTAATTTTTCATGTTAATTATGATCTAAATTTATATACTTGTTTTATTGCACACGATATGTTTTTGTTGTTGTTTCACCTGCTAACAATGTAGAAAATGTCAAGTATTATTTGATGTGTTGCACTAAATGAAGATGAAATTATTGAAAGACTATGATGATAATGGGTTTATATATGAAAAAGGTTCTATTATGATGAAAGGTTATTTTTCCAACAAACTCGTCAAAGTCATGATATTGTTTACTTTCAAGACTACGAACTTCATGTCACAAGTTTTCAATATAGTCACTTCATGTGTGCACCGTGCATAAAGTTGATAGAAGTTCAATAAAAGAAAAAATTGAAAGTTAAGAAATGAAAAATGTCAAAAGCTGACCATGAAAAGATTATTGAGGGTGGCATTCCATTAGAATTTTTTTGATTGAACTGACCAACAATTTCTTCTCCTTGGATTCATCTTTGAGAACTTACAAAACTCAAGTACAAATTGTTAGCCTTTTTTTTGTGCATTCTTAAGTTGTACATTCATAATGATGTATTAATATACTTTAAGTTATATGTATAGTGTCTGTTACTTACAAGTGTATTGAGGATTTGATTATATTGATATTGTGTTTGCATATGGACGCAAAAAGTAATTTATACATGTACACATACATGCATTCTTTGGTCTTAAACAATTTCATACATTCTCTCGTATGAGCTAGTTCATTTTATGTCATTATTGCAAAATGTATGTATCTAGAATATTTGATATAATGAAAATTGTAAGTTATGATTGTTTTAAATATCTAAAGAAAATTATAATATACATTCAAATGAAAAATGTATACCATGTTTTGTAATTTCTAATTTTATTATATTAAAAGTTTACTATCAACTCACATCCATAGTAGCATTTCTTCGTACATGAAATGCAAAATGTTTTATAACATATTTTTTAATGCAATTTTAAAATTTTATGACCGTTTTAGACACATCTATGTACACCTAGATTTTTATGATTATTTTTAGATGTATATATATGTACTATATATTAACATTATAAGAATTATTTCAAATGAAAAATACATGAATTAAATGAATATTTTCTTTCATTGCTACATATTCATGAACTTAAGTATATGTATCTAACCTTTAAAAGTATAAAATCACACTTAGACCATGAAAAATGTACATGATCATGTTTAATAACTTATATTTTTATGCACATGTTCATTTACAACTTTATATTAAAAGTTAACTATCACCTTTAATAGACATCAACACATAATTATATAACAAACCCACACATTGTTGAAACACATAACATTTACAACATGTACCTTGTAATTTGCAATTTCAATCTAGATTCATTTTAAATCACAAGTAACAAAACAACAAGTTTTAAAAACAAAACATAATCTAAGATCATCTAAGTTAACATTATAGAAACATGTGATCACATGAAAAATATAACAACTAAATGAAAATGTACTTCAATCATTGTTACATAATCATGAACTTAAATATGTAAAAGCATCTATGATTGTTTTAAATAACACATGATCATGCAAAATGTACCTAAATATCACCTTTAGTATCTACATCCCTAACTATATAACATCCAATTAATTATAACACAAAAATCAATGTACATTGTCAATATTTTTTTGGTACTTACACTAAAATCAAATGCACATTGTTAATCCAATGACTTTAAAATTAATGTACCATCATACATCCAATTACATCAAAATTAGAAATCAATATTTGTGCTAAAATCAATGCATCTAGTGCAAGTAAACCAATAGGATTAGAAACCACCATCTACACTCAAATAAATAAATTTCTTGCAAGCAATCAAATAGGACTATAAATCAACATCTAAACTCAAATTAATGCATCTAATGCAAGTAATAAAATAGGATTAGAAACCAACATCTACATTGAAATCAATGCATTTAGTGCAAGGAATCAAATATTATTAGAAATCGCCATCTACACTAAAATAAATGCATATAGTGCAAGAAATAAAATAGGATTAGAAATCATCTACATTGAAATGAATGCATCTAGTGCAACCAATCAAATATATTTAGAAATCGACATCTATATTGAAATCAATGCATCTCATGAAATTAATCAAATAGGATTAGAAATCACATCACAATGAAATCAATCCATTTAGTGAAAACAATAAAATGTGATTAGAAATCATCTACATTTGATTATCACATGCATAAAAAATTTGTTGTTTCATTTGGGCAACCTATGGATTCCACAAGGAGAGAGACTAAGTGTCATGAGAGAAGCTCATTCATCTCTTATTGCTGAGACACTTTGGGGTAAGAAAAACAATGTGGCATCTATAGAGGTATTTCTATTGGCCTCGCATGATAAATAATGTGTTACATTTTATAAGAGGTTGCTCTATGTATGCAACAAGTAAGCCTACTAATAGGAAGCTTGTGTTAGGAAAAAGTACTGAGAGTTGAATCGAGTACTTAGGGTGAACAATTTTTTTGTTTCTCTTAAAAACCATATGTTACCGATCTGCATCAAACATGTATGTCAGATCTCTTATTATGTCTTTACTTAGAGCATTGCATCAGATAAGCATTAAGCATGAACAGAAATAACAGAACAAACCATCAAACATTAAACAACACATATGAACACCAAGATTTAAGGTGGAAACCCAATTTGGGAGAAAACCACCGCTGCTTGTAATTTCAGTCTTCAATATTTATTATAGAGAAAACTTCTTACAATATATGTTTGGTGTAGACTTATACTAGCACGCGAGCACCTACTGCAGAAGGCTACAACCTTCTCTTGTTTACCGGCCTCTCCTGGAAGGGAGCTACTACCCCTTGCTCTCATTTACTAGCTACCATTGGAAGGGAGCTACAACCCCCCTCACTTGAAGGCTTCTACCCTCGGATCTCTTTGCGGACCACGTTTCATCAATTTTCATATTTGGATCCACCGGTTTTCCACACGACATTCCTTGCGAGGCCACCGATTTATTCATTCAGTACCCTCACACTTTGTTTTTTATGATTTCGTCTATCGTTCAAACCAGAGATTTATCATTATTAGATCATTATATCCATGGGTGCATCGTAGATTCAGATTTTTTCAGTTAAGATCGAGTTTCGCCCATGCGGATATTCCTTAGAAAAATTTATTCATTCATAACCCTTACGATGCACACCACGTTCTTTATTTTTTCTTCTCCTTATATAGTTTTTCCTTTGTTAAAACCATGAGTCAAAACCACGAACCGCTAGTGGTATTCCTTTTAGTTTGTCCCATGGGCCTTTTTGATCTCTTTTTAATTTACAACATTTTTGAATTCCCAAGCCTTATATCTAAAGATTAACCCTTCGGACTTTATAGAAACATCCAATGCTTCCAAATAAATTAATCTTGTGATAAACCTTTGACCCCAGGGCCCACATACATAGTTAATAGCCAATCCAATACGCCCATCGTACCACAATAACCCTCGTGCAAGTCCAACGTCCAATCACCGTTAGATTTAGCAAGCTTCTAGATCAACGGCGTATATGCATATCGCTCGACCTCACGATGTCGAACGTTAACAGGGCGATGGCTCGCCGTACCTATGTTAATCTTGGCGCACCTTCAACAAATGATGACCATCCGATGACCCCTTCCCCAGGATCAACGACGCTCAACGATATCGGCTGGGCATCCCGGGTCGAACTATAACATGCGATGGCGCATAGTGAAAAGTGGTTTTGTAAAATCGTACGGGGGACGCGTGTCGAGTATTCTATGGAATCGCTCCTCATCCGGGAAATACTGCTTACTCCGCATAGGTGGTGCAATGAAAAACCGTAAACCACCTTTACTGTTTCACACGGTCATGGTTCCGCTCTTCCACGCGAGGGTTTCGTCGCCTTTTTAAATGTATTATTATAATTAAATTGCGCTTTAATGTTTTGTGTTCAGTCGTCACCAAGTGTTCGCTACTCCATTAATGCGCCATCTCCCATCAACTCCCTCATCGGATACATAGTATCATTCAACCCTTCCAATTACATGGGACATCATTCGACTCCATTACTAGAGGTTCAAGGGGATTCCATACAAGAATTACATCGAGTCAATACACATGTAATACACATATCCTAACTCCGCAACGATGATTTCATTCTTCTCTGGGCATCAGTAGGTATCCTTTTCCCATTATGAAATTGATCACACGAGTCATATATATTCGAGAATTACTTAACCATACTTAACACAATTCCACGAGTTCTTCATCAACATACACAAATCTTGGCCAGATATTCAATTTTTTCCTTCAATCTATTACCTTGACTCTTCCTATCGGCTCTCCCCTTTTGCCATCTCCTTTGCAATCGTGTATTAAACCCCTAATTCAACTCTACTTCTCTGTCTCTAATTCCTCTGTTTCATCTCGCCTTTGCTACCAATTCCTTTTACCATCAATGACAATATTTCCAACAATCTCCCCCTTTGGCATTGATGGCAATACTCTTCCTTTGATGGCCTTTGCTAAAGCCCTTTGTTGCTTTTCCTCCCCTCTTTGACATCAATATGGCAAAGATTTTGATCAAGATCCTTTGAGCGATAATGCCATGCTCCCTTTGAGATCATCTTGCATCTTCAAACATAATATGACCAACAATTCATCTTTTTCATATGACCAATGCTCCCCCATGAGCACATGTGCATTCAGAGATGCCTAACGACTCCTCACAACCAATTTCATCTTCTGTATTTAAGTAGACTTGATCCTCTGTAGGCGAAGAGACTACTCCAGGTTTACGTACGAGATATTCGAAACGCTTCCTTGGGTAGAGGTTTGGTAAATATATCAGCAACTTGTTCTTTGGAGGAAACATGCTCAATTTCACCTTTGTTTCAAGCACTTGTTCATGTAAGAAGTGATATTTGATGGGAATGTGCTTGGTCTTGGAATGCATAACATGATTATTTGAGATACTGATAGCACTTGTATTATCACATATAATGGAGATAGGAGGTGAACATTTGATTTGAAAATCTTGTAGGAGTTTGCATCATCCATAGAAGTTGAGTGCAACATGATGCATCGACCGCATATTCTACTTCAGCGTAGATAAGGCAATGGAGCTTTGCTTCTTGCTGAACCAAGATACTAACCGAGGCCCCATATAGAATGCACCGACCACTAGTGCTTTTTCCGTTTCATCAACACTTCTAGCCAATGCGCATCGGTGTATGCATGAAGAGTAAGATCAACATTCTTTGGATACCATAGTCCAAAGTCTTGAGTTCCTTGTAGATATTTGAATATTCTTTTCATAGCTCTGAAGATGAGACTCTTTTTGGATTAGCTTGGAATCGTCCAACAATCCCAACTTTGCATGAATGATGTCCCGGTCTTGTCCCAGT
This sequence comes from Pinus albicaulis, assembly GCA_034641835.2. Classification (NCBI taxonomy): domain Eukaryota; kingdom Viridiplantae; phylum Streptophyta; class Pinopsida; order Pinales; family Pinaceae; genus Pinus; species Pinus albicaulis. The sequence continues at coordinate 890,975,657 of CM076583.1, read as the reverse complement.
GAGATAAAGTAGACTTCCTCATCATAGATCTGTATTTAGGTTGATTCGCCGTGGGAGAATCATCATTAGAACTGAGATTACATTCGGTTATCATTGGTGTACTTACGGGTTTGCGAGTCTTCCATGCCATACTTCTTTCGAGATTTTCTTGAGGTATTTTTGCTTGTGATAAGAATATGTCATACATGTTGCTTGTTGCACTTGCAAGCCAAGAAAGAATGTTAGTTCCCCAAGCAAAGACATTTCAAATTCTTCTGCATATCAGAAAGAAAATTTCGACTCATAGACTCTTTATTACTTCCAAAAAATGATATCATCAACATATACAACCACAATCAATATTTTTTCATTTTCGGTTTTTTGTGTATAAGTTTGCTATCGTGAAACCCTTTTTGAAAATCCTTGTTGATGAAGATATTTGTCAAAGACGATAGTACCATGCCCTTGGAGCTTGTTTGAGACCATATAGAGCCTTTTTAAGTCTACAAACAAGTTTTTCATCATTTCCCAAAATGAATCCTTCGGTTGTTCTATATAGACTTATTCTTCTAGATCACCATTGAGAAAAGCGAGATTTAACATCCATTTGATAAACTTTGATTTGTTGGAAGCTTGAAAAAAGCAAGAAACATTCTTATGGCTTCAAGTCGGCTACGGGGAGCAAAGGTTTCTTCAAAGTCTATACCTTCTTGTTGAGCATACCCCTTACAAACAAGTCTAGCTTTATTTCTTATAACATCCCCCATTCTCATTTAACTTGTTTTTTGAATATCCATTTAGTTCCAATGAAATTTTTTGTCATGAGGTCTTGGTACTAATTCCCAAGTGTGATTCTTTTCAATTTGATCAAGCTCTTCATTCATGGCTTGAATCCAACATTCATCTTTGCTAGCTTGGCGACACCTTTGTGAGGTTCAATAGTGGACAGAAATGTCAGATTGCTAGAAGATCCCACAAGAGTCCTTCTTGTTTGTACACTGATCCCATTTTCTCCCAAAATTTGAGATTATGGATGATTCTTTTGAACATATCTAGATGGAGCCTTTTTGAGACAAATCATCTTTCGGGTTCTTCATTTGGGTTCATCTGTTTGTATCATTACTATTTTGATGTAGAAGGATATGTGTCATCATCATCTTCATTTGTTGTTTGTGTTTCTTCTTCTGAGCTACAGGGAGACTCATCAATAACAAACATCAATACATTCAACAATCTTCATAAAGTCTTTTATTGTAACATTTATATGCCCTAATCCTAGAGGAGTAACCAATAAATATTCCTTCATGCTTCTCTGGGTTCAAATTTGTCCGGGTTTTTTCATCATTATTCTTGATAAAGCATTTGCTCCCAAAAAATTCTAAAATGCTTTATAGTGGGAGGATTACCATACCGAAAGTTCATATGGAGTTTTATCACTATTTTCACGAACATGTGCTTTGTTGAGAATGTTTCTTCATTGTATGTGTTGCTTCTCCCCAAAATGTGTCGGTGTTCCAGAATCATCAAGCATAGCTCTAGCCATTTGTTGAACTATTTTGTTCATTCTTTCTCCCAACGCCATTACGTTTTGGAGTGCCGACTGTAGAAACTGCCTTTTTATGCCATGTTGTTCACAAAATTCAAAGGAATTCATTGGATGTATATTCTCCTCCTCGATCGGATCCGAGACACTTGATTTTTTAGATCTAATTCATTCTCAACTAGTGCTTTTGAAGATCTGAAATTTCTCAAATGCTTCATCTTTGTGTTTAAGCGACTCAATCCAACACATTCTAGAGAAATCATCAATGAATAAGATATAGTATTCTTCACCACGTGGTGACTTTTTTCCCTCATAGGTCCACATATGTCAAAGTATGAATGAGTTCAAGAGGCTTAATTGATGATCCTTCCTTGGCATTAAATTGTACCCTGGTTTGCTTGCCGAATTGGCAAGATTTGCATATGATATTTTGGGTAGGGTTATATTGGGAAGATCACGAACGACTTTAAGTCTTCTTGATTTGTTGATTTGAGAGAAGCTCGGATGCCCCAACCTTCTATGCCATAGCCAATTTTCTAAAGATTTACTCAAATAACATTGTTCTTTGGGGTTCTTCAATATATACAGAGGTTGTTTGGAGTTCTTTTTCCTTTTATAATTGCTTTACATGTATCAAGATCACGACCACACATTCTTTTGAACTAAAGACAACTTCAGTTCCTTAATCACACACATTTGAATTACACTTAACAAGTTATGCTTTAATCCATCCACATACATGACTTCATTAGCTTTCACCTTTTTCTTTTAGAAAAAAGACCCTTTTCCTATAATGGCGTAGGAGTATCATTTCCAAATATAACATTTTTTTCTTTTTCTAGAGCACTATATGTAAGAAGTTTGTCTTTATCTCACGTCATGTGTCTTGAGCATCCACTATCAATGTACCATTGGTTTTCTTCATCTTCACATCAAATAACTCTATGCCACAATTTTCAACTCTGTAATTCCTTACTTTTTCCATAATTTGGAGCTTGAAGGAACATGTTCTTTTGGCTGAAATTTTCTCCCGCATTCGGATTCTTCATGGCCAAAGTTATTGCAATAAGCACATTCAACTTCATTTTTGAAGAGGATAAAATTTGTTATAAGTATTCTTCTTTCGTTTCAATATCAATCCTTTTTCTTTCTTGCTTCTCTTGTCATGATGGTTTTATATACACACATTGAACAGCTTTATGACCAAAAATTAGTGACATGAGAAACATTGTCCATTGAAGAAGAAATTTATGTGATCATAAAATCTTCTATATGAATTTACTTGTTGATTGGTGTTTCTTTGAAAGACATTCTGTTAGTGTTCTTTGAATTGAGATGATCATGCTTTACCTGTAAAGATTTTTTATTCCCTTGTTTGAGTGGCGACATCGGTACAAAGTATATAATGCATTCTATCTCCCTAGTCTTGTGCTTCTATAATGTTTCTCACATCTTGCATCTTTTCTTTGAGGGTGTTCAAAGACATGGTGTAAAATTTGAAGTTTTATATGCATATACTCATCAAAATGATTATTGAATGGAGAAACATTGGTCCCTAATATATCGTGATGGCATATTTTTAGCCATTAGCATTAATTACGATGACCACTCTTACAATTAAACTCACATAGGTCATGTGACACTAACTATTAGGAATTCAAATTGTGGCAAATGATCGGTCACTTAATTTATAGTATCCATTTTGTTGTGGTTTTAGCCCTAATGCAGTATCAAACACCCAGAATAACTAAATGATGAACTCAGCATGAGTCACAGTAAAAACCTGCTTTTATGAAAACACAATGGTGAACAATTTTAATTTTTAAGCTTCTATCAGGCCATCTTTGAATGTGACGATGGGCAGGTAAATATGTCATTATAACCCAAAATAATGTATGAGTGTTAGTTCACCTTGTTACTCCAAGTCATTCTCTTAGTGGCAGTGTGATGTGGTCTGACTTAGATCCTTGTGCGAGAATTGTTTTGTTCTTGATGGGGAAGGTGTATTAATGAGGACATTAGTCGTTAATAGGCACGGAGCAAGGCCCATGCATATTCCAGTTGCAAAAACCTGATCCCAATGCAAGGAAGTTCCTTGCTGATATATATTTGGAGGGTGAAGACTCTCAATGTGGGTGAATCTGTCTGCATGATTTTATCATCTCTGAGAGGGCCGATTCCCCGAGGGTGAAGTAGGATGCATAGGCAGATTAGTTCTTTCTTCTCAAGATAGAGATTTAGGATAGAGTTAATGAATGTAGCACAAAATGGTTATCTACACCCTGGGAAGCCTTTGTGCAAGGTATCGTGCTCATGAAAACTACTAGAAAAAGCTTTATGATGGCTTCATCAAAAAGGAGACTGATTGCAACCAAAGTGGAGGAGTTCCAAACTCAAAGCCTAGCTCTCATCGTAAGTTGGGTAGAGGTGGTAGAAAGCGAGAATCTGGAGGGATCAAAGGGTGAGAATGAAGAATCATGTTCTTCAAATCAATAGAAGAAAAACTTGAGTCATGTGAAATGCTTCAAGTGCTACAAGATGGGCCATATAAATATAATTTTTTGAGAAGAAGAAATAATCAAACAACAAAAGCAATTTGTTAAGTGTAGAAGCTTGACTAAAGGGATGAGTTATCATCCCAAGCAACTGCTTCCATGATTTTGCGTCTTTCTACTAACACCATTTATGGGGTAGGGTGGTGTGTTGACAATGGAGCCTCCAAACACGTGACCTTCAACAAGAAGGCTTTCTACAAACTTCAAGAATCAGAGGATGGGAAAAAGGGGCATTAGCAATGATGCCACTTATCCAATTATCAGAATGGGATGTCCCCTTTCGCATGGCTTCAAGTCTTGTTCTAGAGTTACACGATGTTTAGTATGATCATGGTTTGACTAAAAATATTCTTTCAATTTCATCAATGATAGATCTGAAGGGTGTGGTTGAGATTAATGATCAAGAAATCATCTTTAGAGATGGCAACCATGAACATGGTCGATTTTTTGCCAAAGGAGTGCAAGGTCACCTTTACAAGCTGCATGTCGATCCAATAAAACATGATGCTTTAGTGCATGACAATGACAAGTTGTACAAGCTATGGCACAAGCAATTTGGTCACCTACTCTATGTTGCACTTCCTATCTTCAAGGATATGGTGCAAGGATTGCCAAAATTCAAGATTGAAAAAAACTAGAGTGTGCAAGGGTATTGTACTTAGCAAGCATGTGAAGAACACTTTCCCAGGCAATTAGCATAAATGAAGAGAGGTTCTTGATCTAATCCATTTAGATGCATGTGGAACTGTTACCCCTCATTTCAACAAGGGTACATACAGACATTTCTTCACTTTTCATAACGCCACTGTAAGCCCAAGGATACAAGTCAAAGCCTCATAGGTCATGTGAGTTTTTGTATTAGGGTGTTCTAGGCCTATCATGGTAGACCATGGCCGGTCCCCTTGGTTCCCACTTTTAGCTCCTTTCGTCCTTGATAGGATTGGAAGACTTGGAGTGGATCACATTGGAACTCATGGTTTATAGGAGCATCTAGTTATGTAGGTGTGATTGCAATTGTCGGGGCCAGTCCAACCCATGTCGTGCGTACATATCTCTTACCACATGGTCATGTATCATAGAGTCAACATGCATCCTTGGCCTTGTTGCATTATTTACCAGACATTTCTCAACATGGAAATCTCACAATTCTCAGCCAATCATGTTTCCCAATGCATTTCGTCCCCGAAGTAAAAAAGTCAACTTGGTCTCAAATTGCTCAGAATAAAATATAGATGACATGCCACATGGAAATTTTTGCAAAAGATGAAGGCATCACTCAAAAAATAGCAATCAAAGATGATCCAATGACGGATGGGGGTTCCAAGTGGCAAAACAAGGTCAAATTTTGGCATGAAGAGACAATATTTAGATAAAAGTTCTCTACAAAATTGGTCGAACAAACCGCAAGCAATGTTGTTAACAATGAATCGGTCATCGAACTAGTCAAACCCTGAACCAAGAGTCAGTCCGGAATAAAAAAAAATCAAACCAAAAAACTGGTTAACCTAAAAATACATAAAACATTCAAATTTAAAGAAAAACATATATATTCATGTGCATCCATATGAATCCAAACCATTTATACACAAATATGCAAAAGTTCTCATTTATATAGCAAGAGAGCATATAACCAAAATAGCACTTAGTGCAATAGATCTTTGAACCAAAATTACATCAAAAAAGAGGCTCTAGATGGCCTCTAGTGTCAAAAAGAAAAAAGAATGCTACAACAAATATCTATATATCATGAAAATCATAGCCTATATAGGGATCCTCATCATCGATGTCAAGCATTAAAATAAGATAGAAAAATTTTAACATGTCAAATGAAAATCAAAATTTTGTTTGAGTTATGGGTATATTTTTACTAGGGTCATGATAGAGGATTTCAACAATCAATGCCATTAACATCAAGGTACACAGAGGGCTTGGTTCTCTTCATTAAATGCTTGCTCCATACCCTCATACGCAACAAAATCAAATGGAAACACTGCAATCCCCCCAAATCCTAAAATCCTAAAAATAGTTAAGTCTATTGGATTTTGAGTGGAATCTAAAATTCTACTTTCTCCATATGAAATCCAATGAGGTTGGAATCACTTAAACGTCATAAAACAATTGAAAGTAATGTTAAAATTTAAGTAGAAGGTTCTCTTTTACTTTAAGAATTTAACATTACCATTAATTATATAGCATTAGAGGGCCCTATTGTTGCACAAACTAGCAGGCCTTGTGAATAGGCAAAAGCTAGAGGGCACAACAACACCTAGGACATAGGCCCACTATCACCACAGACTAAGTCCCCTACTCTTCTTGGATTTTCACCGACAAGAGGAATCCCAGTAGAACTCACTTGTGATATATGTATCAATGATAGGTTTAAAGTGAGGCAAGGTAGCTCATTCAATGGAAAGGTTCAACAAAAGTGCAATCTTTGGGAGAAGCTATTTAGACTTTCCACGAAAAAACCCTTTGAAAATAAACTACACGAGACCTAGGTTTGAAATTTAACATGATATATATGTGCATCCAAGGTCAAGGTAGGAGAGAGAAAAGGAAATTAATGATTTACTTCACCAATAACTAAAGAGATTTCCTTCAAAGAATCCCTAAGTTGAAGGATTAGCCTCTAGGTGTCCCTCTTGATGTGATAACTAGGGCATCAAAATTTATGGAGAATTCACTACGAGAATTCCACCAAAACTTGAGCACCTTTAGAGGAGACACAAAGGAAGATTTCTATCCAAGACAAACTCAAAAATTCCTCCTCTATTGGAATTCGCACCAAGCCCTAGATGAGCCTCCTTACCCTTAAAGGGACAAAGAAAGAAAGGGAATTTTGTGGAGAAAAATTAAGAGTGATCACCAAGGGGCAAGACTAGTGCCTAGACCATTGGGAGGTTGAATTCATGGGAACTTTGATTTGACCAAATCATCCTTCGAGGAGGCCTAAAGAGGAAGCCCTAACTACCCCTTCAAGCATTTACCCTCTTCAATTCAAGTTAATGAAGTTTCATGGATTAAATATATTTAGTATCCACTAGGAACATTCTTTTCACATCATCAATTAATAACACATGCAAAATTTCTCAAGATTACAATTCTAGAACAATATTCAATAATTAGGACAAAATTTTAGCAAGAGACAATATTCCATGCATTAGACATTAGTGAAAATCATAAATACATCATTAAAGAGCACTTACAAGACAATGTGAAATATATCCATCCATTAACAAGACATTCAAGGCTCCATGAGAGATAGAGAAAATGATCCAAACATCAAAATTCATCGATAAACATCCAAATCATCTCCAAATTGCGGGCCTGAAATCTCTAATGAGGTATGCGAAAATCCCAAGTATGATGGTATGAGATGAGAATAGGTCTCGACTCTCAACTATTTATACAAATGTTATGAGTTCAAATTACATATGACAAAGCCCCTCTAACATGCTTAATGTGCTAAGTAACCCACCCATGGTTACAGTCCAAACATGATAGCTTTAAAAATTATTTTATTTCTCTCCAAAGCCCACGCAAGGTTGATGTCATGCATGCGTGGAGGCCTAGAGAGGCAGCGTGAAGGCCTCTTATGCTAAAAAAGTGGCAACCTCAAAAATCATGATGAAGAGGGTCATATGCTGCAAAACATCTCTAGGACCCCTATTTTGGGTTTGGGGCTCCAAAATGGGTCTCATGGATCTCCAACTGGCTCAAAATCAAATCAATTCGATGCTCCATCAATGAGGGCTAGAAGATGACACATGCCCTCCCATGTCTCCCTAGGAAAGACATAACCTTCTCTGGGCCAAGTGTCAGGTGCAATGTGTAGCCAGTTGGGGAAACATGGTCCAAGTGCATCATCCTCTCAAATAATTGAGGCACGAACAAGAAAATGGTGGTGTTGAAGAAGCCCATGGTGTGGCAATCAATGTTTTACATGAATGGAGGCCCATGGCTCTTAACACTCAGCCTACAAATGCCATTGTGATCCTATGGAGGGCTTGGATCCAATATAGGGAGGCCAAATCAAAGATGAAAACCCACCTGCAATCCTATATAAGATCCAATGTGTCTCCTCACCTTCAAATGCAATGATTCATTAGTGTAATTGAGTAAATAAGCTTGTTAATCAAGGGCAAAAATGAGAACTTCATAGTGGGCTTCCCTTCCAAATTTGGGGTTTTGAACATGTAATAGCGTTACCATGTCAGTCTAAGTTTTGAACATGTAATAGCGTTACCATGTCAGTCTAAGAAGAAGCGATAGGGATTCTACGGCAAAAGAAACTACAACACATTTGAAGCTTTCAATATTGAAGAACTGCTTGGAGAAAAAGTGCATGGCACTTTGGAACAGTTCTACCACTATCAACAGAGGTGCCTCAATAAATAGTAAAGATCGAAATCTTGAGTTTATACGACATTCATTAAGATTCATTTTCGAAGAGTAGCAAACAGAAATCATTGCAATTTCATATACCCTAAAAAATCGAATTACATTTTCATTCAGGAAGATTTAGAGAAAGTGTGTACATACCTGGTCAAACTTTAAGGTAACAGGAGCGATGTCTGAGGAGAGGCCAAAAGTAAAAGCAATTGAGGAACCAGATCCATGGAAGAATAAAAAATCCCCCATCGAAGGAATTGCGAGCCCCCTTCAAAAAATCGTCCAGATGGGTGATTCTGAGAGCGTCATCAACAGTGGGCCACCATATCATGACCATGTAATCTGCTTGCCAAGTGATTCATCATACATTCTTTTTCTTGTCATTTGATGTCAGGGTCGAGTTGGGTTAAGCTTGTGCAGAAAAAGAGCTTGAAGCTCCTTCAATGAACTTGCACAACTAATAGATCAAAAACCCGACATGAAAGCACGGTGATAAAATTGAAACAGAGTAGTTTACCTAGTTTTATGAATTAAATAATTGATTTCCTACTGGCGGGAATCATAGGGCGGGACATCGTAATTAAAATGAATGAATATGCTATGAAATTATGCAATTAAAATTTGACCAAAGGAAATAAGGGTATAATAAAATAGGATGTGTAGTAATTACTTAAATCACTATTATATATTTAAATTATTAAGGTGACATATTTTTATGAGTAAAACTATAAAATACTATGAAATAATTTAGCATAGGAATTATGGCTAAAACATTTAAGAGTTAGAATAGAGTTTTTAAGTGACCACAATAAAAATAATACATATTAGAGATATATACATGGATCATATATAGCAAGTTAAAGTGATCGCTAAAGCAACATCTTCCTACACCTAGTGTCCTAGATGGCCAAGGTAAGGTGTCGTCAAACCAATTATACAGTCATTCGTATATCTTAATTGGAAAATTATTAATGTCACAAGAATCACAAGGGTTGATATGTCAATCAAAATTTAAAGTTATCCTCTAAAAACTCATATAGAAAGTGGGGTAACAAGTCCTATGACATCCAACTTGTGATTTGCAATGGGAAATCCTCAACAGTCTCTTTGGAGAAATAATGTCTCATTAAGGGGTTCAATAAGAGGTATGAGGCCCCACCAATTTGATAGTTGAAGAAGTTTGAATATTGGCTTGTCAATTTTGGCCCTAAGTAGGCAAGGCAACATGGAAGGAGGTGACCCCCTTGGAAAAGTTCAAAAGGGGAAGGCCGCCACATAAGGTCTTATATAAAGATCTAAATCCAAGGACCTCCCTCATAAAAATAGTTAGACATGTATTGAAAGAAAGTAGATAATGACCATCTAAATCTTGATAAAAGAAAATAGAACATCCCTTGAATCCATAATAAATGGAGCATCTACATATGAGGTGATCCTCTAACTCAATGTTGTGTATATGGAAAAGCTAGAATATGTTATTGAGAAGAGGAATATCTTGATGTCATTAGTTTCAACTAGACACTAATGTAAACCCACTTTGAAACCACCAAGGGGGATCTGAAGGGCAACATCTAGTGCTCTAGTGTGTATGAGGGTTTAAAAATAAGGTCCCCTCTTATTTGCATGAAATGTTCCCAATACAAATCCCTCTTAGTGCCAAGGCCATGAAAATATGAAGTTCAAGTACTAAATTTATTGTTTATAAATAACCTCTTTAACAACTTGACACAGACATATAATGATGTCATTTACATTGGAGGTGTATGTCACTTGATCATGTTACAACTTTAATCGCTCCCCCACAAAAAGGTGTTATGCTCCCTTGTGATGATGCATCAACCCTAATGAAGAACAATCTCGTGATGTAAAAGAAATTTAAACATGATGTAACTTTAATAGTGCCCTACATTCACCCCTTGGCTCACCACTCATGGCAAACGTGAGGCTATTTCAAGCATTGATGTGGATAATATCATTTTATTTTCTCTTGTGTATAGTATTCTACATTGACAAAATTGTGTTTTTTAGCAAACAAAATATTTGTATCAAGGGTTAGCTCCTTGTGCATTAGGGTTGAAGAGGTTGCGTCATTGTGAGTGATCTATTCATTGCCAACTCCTTATGTGGGAGAGCACTACAAGCTCCATGTCAACATGAAGTGTAGATATTGTGAGCAATTCTTATTGAGGTTTTGAAAATTATCCAGTTGTTCCACATTTGGTATACATGTTAATAAGGGCAATACCCACAAACACACACCCTCGAGACCAACACCTAGTTCTCTAAAAATCAAATGGTACCAATATTCTTAGTTAGAGGTGAAGGATTCTCCTAAGAGGTTATTTTGTTGGTTTGATGTGTTGTTTTTTGCCTTGGATACTAAGTGGTGAAGGGCTTCAAGGGTTAAAAGTTATGGGCCAAGGGCTTGGGGGGGAAGGGATTTAGGGGTTAAGGGCTTAATAATTAAGGGATTTAGGTGTTAGGGGTTAAGGGGTTGGGTTTTAAGGTGTTTAGGGGTTATGGATTAAGGTTTAAGGGTCATGAGTTAAGAGAATAAGGGGTTAGTGCTTAGGGGGTTCATATATTCTACGTTAGGAGTTAATGGCTTAAGGTTTAATGCATCAAGGGGTTGATGGCTTATGAGTTATGAGTGTAGGGTTAAGAGATTATGGCTTCGGGGTTAAGGGATAGGGAATTTAGTGGTCATGGGTTAATGGCTTATTCATTGTTATAATGGGGCCCCTAATCCCCTTATCACCACTATCGGGGGTTCCTCTTTCAATTCCTCTTGTTACCTTCCCTCCAGGCCCCCTAGCCCCTATGAAATTAGGTCTTAATCCCCCTTCTCATTCTCTAATGTGTGGATTATAGATCTTATTAAATCATGCTTGGACATCCCAATTCTACCAATCCATGCTACATGTGTGTCCCCTAGTCCTGTTCAATACACCACAAAATACTCCTCCCACCTTTTCGGTCATATCATTCAACTTATCTTAACATTGTGGGTGAAATTGGTGTTTATGTTGTAAAGTGAACAAAGAAAAAATTTACTTGTTTTCTCTTTTGAGAAGATGTAGAAATTGATTGTCATGATTGGAATGTGCATGCATCAATCTACATTGGGTTATTTTTCGAGCTTAGACATGAATAATCATTTGGTCATACTCCATACTATCGATGGAATCTAGTATCACAAATGTATCGATGGGAAGTTTGAGAGATTCTTTTGAAAGCTTGTGTGTTGTGGTGTTTAGCTCCTGGAGAATGTGTATGAAAGATAGCTAGTCCAAATAGTTGGGGGATCTATGATATCCTGTAGGATGGGATGTAGGTAGATGTTTTCTATCATGAATTATTGACCCAATTGATCATGATTTTTTAATCCCCCATGATCTATCGGGATTTGACTCTTTTGATGGATGTAATTTCCAGAAGTGTACAAAGAGAAATGGAATCAACTCAGTTGTTGGAGCCTTAACTTTGGGTATACCTTACTTTCTCGCTATAAGACTGGGAGAGGAAGAGTACCATGCCCACTTTGCAGCTAGGTGGGATAACTTGTACAACACCATCAAAGAAGTCACAAGGGCATCCAAGAGGGAGTGGAGAAATTACCAGAATCCATTATTTTTGTGGTTTAGGATGAATCTTGTCTTCTAAACACTATTTTTTATCAATTCAATTGTGATCTTTGTTAGAATTTCTCGTGAACAAAATGTGTTGTTGTTCCAATCCCACCAAACATTGTTGATTAGAATGCATGGGAAACCTTTATAATAATCTTCCATGATATTGAGTAACTAAGTTTTGAAATTTTCTTCCAAGTTTTAGATAGGACCACGAGCCTATCATGTTCAATTTTGCAAGGGTGGTGGTGATCATGACTTGCATTGTGTTGGGAGAGGAGATAAATAAGTGTGAAGAAATATCATCAAATGACTTGCCTAAAGGATAGATGTTGGGTTGATTCGTAAACTATCATGGATATTTTTCGTGAACAAAATGTGTTGTTGTTCCAATCCCACTAGATATTGTTGATTAGAATGCATGGGAAACCTTTTTAATAATCTTCCATGATGTTGTGTAACTAATTTTTGAAATTTTCTTCCAAGCTTAGATAGGACCATGAGCCCATCATGTTCAATTTTGCAAGTGTGGTGGTGATGACCTGCATTGTGTTGGGACAAGAGATAAATAAGTGTGAAGAAATATCATCATATGACTTGCATAAAGGATAGATGTTGGGGTGATTCGTAAACTATCATTGATATTTCTTGTGAACAAATCTGTTGCTATTCCAATCATATTTTTGATTAGAATGCATGGGAAACCCTTTTAATAATCTTCCATGATGTTGCGTAACTAAGTTTTGAAATTTTCTTCCAAGCTTAGATAGGACCACAGGCCTATCATGTTCAATTTTGTAAGGGTGGTGGTGATGACCTGCACTGTGTCGGGACAAGATATAAATAAGTGTGAAGAAATATCATCATATGACTTGCATAAAGGATATATGCTGGGGTGATTCGTAAACTATCATGGATATTTATCGTGAATAAAATGTGTTGTTGTTCCAATCCCACTAGATATCATTGATTAGAAAGCATGGGAAACCTTAATAATAATAATCTTCCATCATGTTGTGTAACTAAGTTTTGAATTTTTCTTCCAAGCTTAGATAGGACCACGAGCCTATCATGTTCAATTTTGCAAGGGTGGTGGTGATGACCTGCACTGTGTTGGGACAACTAGAGATAAATAAGTGTGAATAAATATCATCATATGACTTGCATAAATGATATATGTTGGGGTGATTCGTAAACTATCATGGATATTCCACTAAACAGTTCATCATAACATAATAGATAAAACTATATTTAAAAATGAATGAATAAGAGTTTGTGACACGAAGTGTTTGTGAGTTTCAGGTGTGCTAAATAGGGAGTGATGTCAAGGAATGCTAGGCAGTGTTAAGGCATGCTAGAGGCTAGGGAAACATGCCAAGATGTGCCAGGTGCCAGGGTGTGCCAATGCATGCCAGGGCGGAGTGTTTGGGAGTGCCAAGGAAAAACAAGGGAGCACTAGTGTCAAATGCATGGAAATGAATGAATAAGAGTGTGTGACAGGGAGTATCAATGAGTTATAGGTGTGCTAAGGAGGGAGTTTAAAGGTATGTAAGTTAGTACCAAGGAATGCTAGAGTGCTAGGGCGACATGCTAGGATGTGCCAAATGCTAGGGCGTGTCAATGCGTTCTAGGGAGTGCCATGGAAACATAAGGGAGAACTAGTTCAAAATGCCTGGTAATGAATGAATAAGAGTGTCTGATAGGGAGTGTCATGAGTTTCAGGTGTGATAAGGAGGGAGTAGCAAGGTTACATGTTAGGAAATTCCAAGGTATGCTAGAGTGCCAGGGCATGTCAGGGAGTGTTAGTGTGCAAACCCTTCTTCATTATATTACAAAATACAATACAACAGGCTAGAGCTCTTGTACCATGGATCGTGACCCTTTACAATCACACTGATACAAGGAATAAAACTAGGGATTGGTGTTAATCCTTTGACAACCAATCTATCATGAACAAGACAACACTTGACCTACTTGTTGATGGTGGCCACACACAACCCTTTCAGTCCACAAGTTTAATGAGAGCACCACAAGTTTAATGTTTGGAGAACAAGGGGCCACCCCCTTGTCCAAAACTTTTGATGGGCCCCATGCATCATTATGGCACTCATGGACCCCAGTATGCCTCCAGCTAGAAGGCCCTAAGACATCAGTTGACCTCTTATGAGACTTATTATTCCATGTATGAGATAGTTTGGTGGGATTGCCACCAAAATTTAGGGTTACTTGCATAATATTTTATGTTTAGGGGCTAATGTAGGCCCATAAGCTAATTCGATCAACTCCTAATCAATGTATAAATAGGAGTTAGTTGGATTCATTTGTATCATCACTTGATTTGGGATCTCTTGGAGTTAATTGGATTCATTTGTATCATCACTTAATTTGGGATCTCTCTATCTTTAGAGAACTTCACATTTTTCCTTGGAGGACTATTTTGGATGATGGATGCATTTTGATGTATGGATTTGGGCTATTTTTATCTTGGAGATTTGATTTTGCAAATGTGAAGCTAGTTGGATATACTCTCTAACATTGTGAGTGAAAATTTAATGCTATTCTTGTTGTTGTTGCATACTATTGAATTTCACTATAACTAGGGTTAATTGCTGCATGATGGAAATGTGAAATTATGTGTCTATTTATCTTATTTAATGTATGGGCCATTGTTGGATGAATGAAATATCTTAGAAATAATTTTATCTCAATAAATTTTCACCACTTGTATGAAGTATAAATGCTTGAAGGTCACTTTTCGTTTTCCTCTAACATTGGACGAAGTTGACTTTCTAGGCCTCCATGATCAAGAAACTGAATTATTGTTCATTATCACCCCTGACTCCATATCCCCAAGTGAATTATTCACTAGTACCTCAAAAAGGGTGATGATTTCCCCCACCCCCCCCCCCCTTTTCACATTTTTTCCATTTTTCCCTAGGTCTAGCCCCATCAGGTCACCTAGGGCATCAATTTCCCAAGAATATAGCCAGAGGAAAACTTTGATCTCCTAAAGGCACCGACATTGGTGGGTGCCTTCACTCTCCTCGTAATTTGGGCCAATTTCGACGATGGAATCTTCAAATACCTCAAGCCCTAGCTCTAGGATCAATTTTTGCATAGGTGTTCCCAAGGCTAGAGCCTAGTAGGATCAATTTGACCCATCGAAGTAAAAAATATTGCCTAATCATTTCCCCTCACATTGTCCAAGATAGGAACATCATTGGTTGCTAAATTCCATCCCCGAGCCTAGGTTGGGTCCACTTGGCCCCATGTGGTCCCATTTGGTGTCAAAGGCCTTTCATCGAGGACCATTTGGGAATCCAAGTTCCCAAAGGATTTTAGGGACTGGTAACTTCCTTTATAAGTCTTATTCTTCTCCCTCAACCCTTCAATCCCCCTCCTCTCTCCCTAGAAGATCAGGTCCCTTGCTTAAAATGCAAGCATGTCCCACTCTATATTCTATCTTAGGGAAAGGGATTCTAGGGTCACTTCCCACCTATTCATTGACCTATAATATACGAGTGACTTCCTAAACTACCAAGACTCCTCCCATCGGTGAAATTTCGTGAAGAGCAAGGAGCCTTAGCTGTGGTGACAATGGGCTAAGCCTCCACCGTTTCCTTTGTCCTAGTTGTTTCCCTCTTAGGAACCCCTTTTAGGTCCACTACTAGTTTGAGTGGTAACAAGTTGTTCACAACTCCATTTTTGAACAACTCTTTGGTATGCCCACTTTTTCCATACTACGGCTCCAAGATGAGAAGTCTAGGGCTATGGAGGTTTCCCTTCTTCTCACTGAATTGATCCTCTACAATATAGTGAAATAGGGCTAGTTGGTTGGCCCACTTGACTGCTACTTTAGTCCTTCAAATTATGCACATCCTTAGGCCCTATACACCTGCCCTTCTACCAATCTTGTTTTCCTTCACAAGTACAAGAGTTAGGGTTCTTCTTTGATAGTCGCCTAACAACCCTCCAACTATACTTGGACTAGCATCAATCTGCCCAACCATAGTCAATTGTTTTTACTGATCTAGGGCTCACAATATTTTCTTCATCTAGGGCTCTTCAAATCTTCCACATAACAATGGTTTGAGTCCTCTCAAAATCATTGTTCTTGTGTATCGACAATTTGATCTTTGTTGTCCAATCTATGAATAAATCTGAACTGCTCCTCTTATCATCCTTCTAACAATCTGTAGATGACTAAACTAGGGTCACAAATCAACCACTAATAGTCCATTGACTAATTTTTTATAGGTTTCTTCAGATATCTGTCTAAAAATCCATGGATAGTCCACCAAATCAACTCCTCAACATGTCAATCCATTCTTCACATGGCACATTTCTTCTGCATGCTCAATCATCTACTCAGGTTCCACCCTCCTTTGGATCTGCTATCTCCACACATACTGAATCTGCAAGCCATCTTCCAGATCTGTGGTCTATATTTCAGAAATAAGCCTCGCTTTAAGGGTCACAACTGCTCTTATTCTACGCAATTTTTTCACAGTATTAAGGGCATACCTTATGAACTAAACATGCTAGGTAACTAGGGCACTATACTTATGTACTTCTAATTGTTGTAGAACAAACCCTATCCACCCATAGAAAAAACCACGACTCTTGCCTCCATAAGAGACTCAACCTAGCTCACATGGATCCATAGATTTTGGGCATTTCTTTGACTGAATCTTGACATGAACTTCAGATCTCAATGTCAACCCTCAAACTAGGGTTAGCTCAGTCAATATTACGCCTGCATCTACTTTTGTTTTGGCTCTAAATTACAGTGCAAGCCATCCTCCATTTGTGTTTATCTTTATAACCACCGCAAGACAAGATCGTATCAATCCTCTCTTCTATTTCATGTATAAAATCTAACCGACGGGATTCAATGTGATCTTGTAATGTACTAAAACAAGATATTGAATCCTTCCTACAAACACGATCGCACAATCACATATAAGTAAGAGAAAGAAATTATCAATCGCACAACAAAAGATGTATCTGGGGAAAGCAACTGCTCAAAACACATCTATCTCTATTGTGTATTAAGTCAAGGAATCATGAAACAATACAATGCCTAATCTCTCTTGAGATTCTCCAACACTCTACCAATTATCTCCTGCTGATCTAGGCAAAATTCGTCTAATACTTAGCCAATTCTCAGTCTTCCTTTAGCCTGCCTTGCTCACGCAATTCCTATGGAATTATCTCCATATTAATTAAGAAATTAAATCAACCTTCCTTGATTGCGCAATCCATCATGGCATCCCAATGAATTTATAATTGCACATGGGAAATTTTCTATAAATACAACTGATAGTTATGTTCCTTTGAACTGTGTTACAATAAGGATGAAGGGTATTTTTATCATTTAAAAATAAGATGAAACCCCAAACAACCAAAACCCTAACCCGAGGAGATGTAACACCAAGAGTTTATGGGCCCCATTGGGGTTAGTTGGGCAGCCAAATTCCCGGGGTTGTAACTTGGTCATATGATCTTCGCTTGACGCACATGATACCTCGTTAGAAAGATCTCTCTGAGGACTACAATAGCTAATGCAATTTATATGAAATTTCCAAACCTTTCATGCCCAAAAAATGTTGTTTGGGGCCTCAAAACGACTCTGGAAGTTCAGGACCTGAAAAATTGACAAAAATAGTAAATTGTGCTATAATTAAGGAAACTGAAAAACTGAAAGAGACAATGGCGAGGGCCCAAGTGGAATAGGCGGGTGGCCACAAATATCCACCTCGATCACCTTCAATCGAATTTCTTGAGCTAACTCAATAATCATGACTTAGTTAACTGACACAAGTTGTTATGAGACGAAATTACAACTTATTGTCCAATTTATTTAAGGGAAAAATAAATTAGACGCCTCACATTCCTCACTCCTGGTACATCAAAATTCCTCACCGGTGTGGGTGCATTTTTTTTTTTCCTTTCTATTTGCCAATTTCACTGTTTCTTGTTGCAAATTTCAACACTCCCTCTCAACAAGAAAGGAATTCAATCAATCCCCATCCGGTACCTTTGGAATGTTTTGCATGCTACACTTCTCTAGTGTTGTTTGCACCTGCAAATCCTGAAACTGAATAGCCTCCGAACAACTGAATCAGTATAATGCATGTATCATCAGAGTCTTCTTGCTGTTGCTAGCTACTGCACCTGTCTAGTAGTGGATTCTCTGCGCTGCTGCTGACATCTACATCCGTGCCCTTTGAACTGTTGCTAGCTTTGATTTGTGCTCCAGTATTTTACATCTGTCACTCTGATTTCTGTCTTGTTGACATCTGACTACATCAATCTAATTGATCCTTCCTACTACTAATGTACTGTGGGCTCCTCGTAGCCAAGTTCGATCCATGAGACACGCCATCTCAATGGACCTTGCCCAAATTTCTTATCTTGGGATTATGTCTACACATCACCTCACCTTAAACCTCAAGATATGGTTGCTCCCTCTTCCTATCTGGCTCAAAATTTCCCCCTCATGGAGGTCTCTACTTGAGTGGATGCTTCCACTCGGTCTCCTCTCTACTTCTCCAATTGTGGCAGCTACTCCACAACCTTCTGAGACTGCTTCTCATGAGAATGCATGTTGAGAGGTAATTTATGCTCCCTCTAAACCACCAAGTCTCTAATTTCTCCTCAAAGCTTTGCATGTATCTGGTACCTCAAGTACATATAGGTTCTTGAATCACGCATAATGTAATTGTCCCGACGTTACAATTTTTTTTTAAAAAGAATTGATTTTAAATCGATGATATCTCCCTCATCTGAGCTCTGATTCGACCGATTTTTTTTTTCCATTTGGGTAGATTTTCACAAGGATTCCAAATATTCTATTTGTTTTTGAAAATTTTACACCAAAATCTTCAGATATTCTCTGCAAACTCGTCGTCCAAAAAATTCCTGCTCTAATACCATGTAGAAAATATAACTAGTGTGGGTGCATTAAACCATGCCAAATCATACTAAGGCATCTCAACATATTCCATACATGCTAATACTTTCCAAGCGCCAACACGTGCCAAGCACCAATATGTGTTAGGGACTAGTGTTATGCATGTTATGAAGTGGAAGGGAATTTTGAAGAGTGCTAAGGTGTGCTAGAGAGTGATAATGCATGTTGATGAGTGTTAAGGATTACTAGGAAAAAACATTAAGGGAGCACTAGGTAAAAATTCATGGAAGCTAATGAATATGAAGAACGTGTGCCAGAGACTAGTGTTAATGAGTGTTAGTTGTCATGCCAAGGAGGGAGTGACAAGGTATGCTAAGAATTGGTAAGGCATGTTAGGGAATATCAAGGCATGTCAAGAATTCCCTAAGTGTGCTTGGGAGTTCCAGGGTGTGCTAATTATATCATGTGCCAATTAATAGTGCCAAGATATGCCAATACATGCTAGGTGCTAAGGATATTGTAGCGCAGGGTGCCAGGGTATGTCAATATGTGTCAAGGCAACAAAAGGAAGAACCAATATTAAGAGGGTTAATAAGTCAGGACTTTATCTGTTTGAAAAGGGGCATGCTAGGCACACTAATAATAGGTCCCAATACATGCCAAGTGGCATTGTGTACCAAGTGCTAATGTATGTTAATGCATTCAACCAAGGTGTTCTAGGGCATGCTAGGGACTATATGTAGTATGCCAACATATGCTAGGAGAGTTCCATGTTGTGCTAGCGCATGCCACCATGTGCTTGGGCGTCAGTGTCATCACGGTATGTTCTAGGTACAAAGATGTTCCAAGACATGTGGGGTGCTAAGAAATGTTAGTGTGTGCCAAAGCATTAATTTAAGGTGTGCCCAGATTTTTGAGGATTGTTAGGTCTTTCTCATTAATAGAATTGTCAAAGCTTGATTATGTATTAAATAATATATTTCCTACACACAATAGTGGAGCTTTATCTAAAGGGAATTTTCTAGATAATAAACTTAATAGATATGAATTATGTGTTGAATCATAGGAAATCTCTATTCGACTAGTCATTACTTGAGGGAAATGATACACACTAATTACTTCTACAAAAATTGACTGACCCTAACCACTATGGCCTTGGACATATTATAAAAAATACTTCATAATAATTGTATTAAATCATTATCTTTTGACAAAAAAATATTAATAGGCACATAGCGTCATCAAAAACTCATTGGAATGATCAATGATGATGGGCATTTTTGGCAGGTCACCAAAAGTAACAAAGGCATTGGTGAGGGTCATTAAAGTTCACCACTAGAAGTGTCACCAAAGAAGATGAGTGGTGGCTGCGATATCACCAAGAAATTGTCATTGAAAATGTCTTTGGTGACAGACCATAAAGGACCATCACTATATACACTTACAGTGGCGGTATTTTAATGATAAATGATGACAGACATTTTTTGACCGTCACCAAAAGTAACAAAAAGAGCATTGGTGAGGGTCATTAAAATTTCATCACTAGAAGTGTCACCAAAGAGAGAATTAGTGATGGGCCTTTAATGACCCTCACCAAAAGTGTCATTGAAAATGTCTTTGGTGACGGACCATAAAGGACCATCACTATATACACTTATGTGGTTTTCAAGAATGATCCTACATATATGACTGTGTGTGGACTAAGTCTCTCAAACTATAACCCTCATTCTGTATTTTCTTGTAGTGTGCGCGCAAAATCCACATACCAAACCTCGTCTAAAACATTGGGTTGTCTCATCCTTGAGCTAAACCATTGATTTAATTCTCGCTAATTGAATGGCATTGTTATTAACTGGCTACCAAACCAGAACAATGGCTCTTAAAATAAAAAATAAGTAAAAGACAAAAACATGAGATAATAGGTCTTATGAATTTATCTTTTAAAAAGTCATAATTTTAGTTGGATGGGACAATGAATGGTTAATTGTTTAAAGGTAACCCTGTCGAGACTATGAACGTTTGCTGGCAGCAGAGGCAATACCTATGGCAATAGAGTATATTATAAAACCAAAACTTGAAGAAATCCACTTACTTCATTATTAACACCAATCAAAGCTTGAGATAACCCAAAAATGTTTTTATTCTTAAGGAATTAGAAAGAAATTGTGAAATGATTTTTATTTCTTTTTCATAATTACATTTTATTTAAATTATCCTAAGATAGTTTTCATTGTCTTTAAAAATCTTTACTTACTAAAGATAGAGTGTTCATTTTATTTTTTCAGAGATAACTGTTTCTTTCAGTGAATCGCCAATTGTTGTGACCAGCAACAACCCCCCTTTTTATTTAATATTAGTAATAATACTAAATAAATGGGGACCCTTAGTTAAAAAATCCAAAAAATCAATTAGGATTTATTTTCCTTTTCAAATAAAACTTTCTATCATAAACTTAGAGAAATCCCTTAGAAAGAACATTAAGAAACACTTAAGTTTATGATAGATTACAATAAAATTGCTCTTTAAACAAAATAGTGCATCCATAGCAAAATGGTATATATCTTTTATAAAACTGAAAATGCGATTTTGCGCTTTTGCGATAATGCGATCCCAAAACGCCTATACAATAAACATATTGGTCGCAGATCGCATAGCGCAGAAAACAGAAATGATAAACGAATACCTTTTGCGCTATTTACAATTTTGCGCTTTTGCGAGATTTGCGATGTGCGCTTTTGCGCTATTGCGCAATTTGCACTTTTGCGCTATTTTACATAACTGCGATGGCTTCATTTTGCGATATTGCGAGATTGCGCAGAAAATCGTAGATCGCAATGTCGCAGATTCATGTAGGCGCGTTGTTCAAAGGCAATCTTCCTATATATCAAATCTGTTATGCGCTTTAATGATTAGATTAAATGATTGGATTGACAATTAATGGTAAATGAGATTTTGTTTTGATTGAAAGTCGTTTCACGATTAAAATAATATATTTCATCCACCTTCGCATTTAAAACAGTCTCATCACCTTTCTCATGCCATTACTCTCATTTAACTCGTAAAACGCAGGCACAAAGGAGCAAACGTCTATACAAAGCTTTCACTAAACACTATGGGTAAGAAGGAGAAGAGCTCGAATTCTGAAAACAGAGAAATGGCTTCACTGTACGCAGACACCGCTTGTAATAAGGATGCTGGTATATCCACTTGGGAAGGAATGTATAATCTGTTAGAAGAAGAAAATCCTGTGGTAATGAAAGTTGTGGCTACAGCAGGTTCTAGTAATACGTCTGAAGCAACCCTCAAAGAAGTGGCTTGTTCATTTCTGCATAGGATAGCGGCAAGGCCGAGGATTCTCCTGTATACGGACATGGTGAAATGGGTGCTGGAAAACAACGATATTTCAGACAGGCAATTTAGAACTCCATCTCAAGAGCTAATCGGGTCATTCACCACGGAAGATTTGAGACTAATGTATAAGTTGCCGGAACCTCAGGCGACTTACAATAAACAATTCATGGAAGATTTTGCCAGAGAGCATGCAAATTTGGCAGAATGCACAAAGGAGTGGACAAAAAGAAGTGAACCATTGAAGGAAAAAAAACAAGGTATGTACAACACAGGTTCACTTACCTCTCCTTATTGTTTCACTGCTGCCATGTTATGCAGGCTTTTTGGAAAGCCTGACATAAATATGATCTTACCTGAATGGCTCCCTTTGTTGAATGCGGCCGTTAATTCTACAATTGTAGGCTGGGCCAAAATCCTATCTGATAATTTGACCACTGCTATTTTTCACTACCGGTCCAAACGAAATGTTTCTCAGCGGGTTTATCCACCTTTTTATTTATCTGCTTATGTCATGGACGCTATCTGTTATGTCTCTAGATTCCCTGTGATGGGTTGGCAATGGAATATCCATGATCCTTTGCCTATTCATGTGTACCATAAAGAACTATGGGAGTCTAAGTTTGTCCCCCATTTTTACCAAATTTGTCATGGAATAATGCTGCCATTGTACAGAACATTGCATAATAAGGATGCCCCAAGGTTATCCCCAGAAACAGAGGTTGATATTCTCCCCGTCGCGAGATGGTTTGGAGAAGAATTGTTCACTTATATTAGGGTTTTTGGAATTTATGCTTCTCCCCATGTTTTACCCCTATATGTTCCAGATAGACTTGTAGCTCGGGAAATTGCTTATCAGACCTGTGGCCAGGGAGGTATAACAAAAGATTTAAAAGAGAAGAAAAAAGGCATTTGGCCACAATTTCCCGTAAAGTGTGGAACATTTTCACTGTTTGATATTGGTCATGCATTTCAAGAGATAGGCAACATTACATGCCTACAGCTGTTCAAATTTTCGAGAAGGTTATTCGACCCAAATGATATTGTTAAGAATTTTACCAATGCAATCAGAGTAAGGGAATTTTCCGGGGAACATGATCCTTTTGATGATATGTTCCAAGCAAGAAATTCATTCAAAGAAGTTTTGAATTCAGCTCAAATGCAGTTATCTCCGGAAGAATTCCAGGAATTCAAACTTTACAGAGAAAGAAGACTAACTCCTATTCCTTTGGAAAATCTACGCTTAGAGCCCGCAAGGGAGCAAACTCCTAGTGTTAGTCTTAACGGAAGTTCAAGTACAGATAAATCAAAATCAAAATCTGACAGAGAGACTTCTGAACATTCCAATAAGTCTAATGAAAAGGAAGATACAATGGAAGAATCCATGAAAGATTCTGTGCAATCAAAAGAAACTACTCAACAACAAATTTTGACTTCTCAACAGACAGATCCTCCTCCAACCAATGTACAACAACAACCAATCATTATTGAATTAGACAAAGAATGGGAAACCTTCAACCAATTGATTAATGTAGAAGGACAGAATGTACAGACCCCTGTCCAGACAACCAAAGTTTTGAACACAGGAACAAGCAGCACAGTCACAGTGACAGAGCACATACCAATCACACCCTCCTCTGAAATTGTACTTAATGTGGAGGACATTCCTACTCTAGATGTATTCTACAGCCCAAAATACAAAGCAGTAGTGAAGAGACAGAGGAAAAAGAGAAAGTTAGAAAGTTCAATTGCTACTGAAGCAGAAAAACTAGATGTATTGTGGAAGGATCCTTCCACAGAGCCTTCTAAGAATCTTACTAAGTTATCTCAAATGACAGGGGCTTATGCTTCTGCAACAATTGACAAAGCATTTGAGATACAACTTTTGTTGAATGAAAAAGAAGAACAGATAAAAGTTCTACAACAGCAATTGCAACAGGTACAGGCCAATAATGAAGCACAGTTGAAACTTGAAGAGATACAACAACAACTTCAAGAAATGCAAATAGGACATCAAAAAATCTTGGCTGATAAAGACAAACAAATACATATTATCCAAGATCAGCATAAATATGATCCTAAGCTTCCAGAATTCATTTCAGAAACTATCTCTTTAAACAATCAACTACTACAACAAGAGGAAGTTTTCTGCCAAAAAATCTTGCAATGGAATTCTTTGTGCCAAGAGAGCGATAAAATCACAAATCATGTCGTATATTTACGAAATGATTATGATTTGATTAATGAAAATATCAATGATTATCTGGCATGGCAAAAGACAGAAGAAGGCAGAAAAGCTGGTGCACCCATTGTTAATGAAAACCATAAAGAAATACTGTTCAATAACTGGGATGCACAAATCAGAAGGGCAGAAAAGGCAGCAGAGGAGGCGGCTACAGCGACAAACACTCTTACGAATTGTGTAAATGATAATTTACACAAAGCAAATTTAATTTCAGAAACTGTTCCAGGATATCTCCCACAGGCACATCAACTGCAAACAGAATGGAGGCAAAAGGCAGAAGAAAGAGAAAAATCTATCCAAGGGCTGACAAGATTAAATTGGGACTCATACTGGTATGGCCCAATTTGAAACCCTGATCAGCAGTCGCTTAATTGTATCATCAATGCCTGAAGATTAGCCTACGCTAGACTACTGTCTTTTGGGACTGATGGAATGCTGAAATGGATTCAACCACATCTTCTCAAAACTATGCTAGATGCGTGCAAGTTTAGATCAAGTTCATAGATAGTTAGGTAGTTTTAATTTTACTGTATTTTAGCCTAGGAAAAGGACGGTCATTGAACCAAATCCTTAATTTCTGTAATAAGACTATTTTTAGATTTAGCTAAGTAGTATTTAAACCCTTCTCATGCATTTAGAGAAGGGGTCTTGGATCTTAATATTTTTTGACTTGGAGATTGCATTTCTGTACTCCATTGTCTTATATATTTTTAAAAAGGATCACATCTGGTGATTTTTATGCGGAATTATCTTTGAAGTGTTGCATTTCTGTACCTTGGAATTTGATTTTGCATCAAAGTTACTGGATTAGAGTATCAGATTTCATTTGAAAGTCTTCAAGATGAATAAGGTATTTCTATCTGTTCACTGTTGATTTCTTTTGTCTTATGATATTCGCTTTAAAAAATTGCTATCATTTATATATATTTGTTTTCACAACGCTTCTTTTTATATATCATTTCTGAGTATAATTGAAACGTTATCTTTCATAAGTATATATAGATGGTATACAATGATGAATGCAATATGCTAATACAACTCTGTTTAATTTCTTAAACAAAGTTATCTTTATTTGTTTCTGCACATTTCAATTTAAATAATAATACATTTTCATGGTTATTGTTAAATTGGAACAATCTTAAGTTGTATTCACATATAATTACCGGGGTTAGTGTTAGAATTTCTTTATCAGTATTTAGTTTAAATTAGATAGTTTTATTTCAGTTAATTTAGTCCCATTTCCACCCATCCAAAACAATCCATTTAGTTATAAGGAAACTGGTCCTTTAAATCCAGTCGGAGCCACCATACCAAACGGAAAGGAGATGTCCTAAGGTCCCAACTGGGTGGTTTTCCCCCAATGTTTGAAGCGAGAGATTTTCTAGGCTAGCTTACATCCCATTCTCATTGCTTGTTTTTGAATATCCATTTAGTTCATGACATTTTTGTCTTGAAGAGTCTTGGTACCAATTCCCAAGTGTCATTCCTTTCAATTTGATCAAGCTCTTCATTCATGGCTTGCTTCCAACATTCATCTTTGCTAGCTTGATTGACATTGAGTGGTTCAATTGTGGATAGAAGTGCCAGATGACTAGAAGATCCCACAAGAGTTCTCCTTGTTCGTACACCTGATTCCTTGTCTCCCAAAATTTGAGATTCAGGATGATTCTTTTGAACATATCTAGATGGAGCTTTTTCAGATAGATCATCTTCAGGTTCTTCATTGGATCCACTGTCTATATCATTGCTATCTGATGTAGAAGGCCATATGTCACCATCATCTTCATTTGCGGTTTGTTTTTCTTCTTTAGGAGCTGCAGGAGACTCATCAATAACAACATCAATACATTCAACAACCTTTCGAAGCCTTTTATTGTAACATTTATATGCTCTACTCCCAGAGGAGTAACCAAGAAGTATTCGCTCATCTGCTCTTCAAATTTGCCAGGATTTTTCATCATTATTTTGATAGTATTGCTTCCAAAAACTCTAAAATGCTTCATAATTGGGGAGGATTCTCTGCAGTTTCATAGTGAGTTTTATCCTTGTTTACGAACATGTGCATTAGAATATTTACCGTTGTATGTGTTGCTTCTCCCCAAATGTGTGTCGGGGTTACAGGAATCATCGAAGCATATCTCTAGCCATTTGTTATTTGTTCTATTTATTTATTCTTTTACTTACCGCGCCATTTTTTTGTGAGTGCATTCTGATGCTTGTCTTTTTATGCCATGTTGTTCACAAAATTCAAAGAATTCATTTGATGTATATTCTCCTCCTCGATCAGATCTAAGACACTTGATTTTTAGATCTAATTCATTTTCTACCAATTCTTTGAAGATCTGAAATTTTTCAAATGCTTCATCTTTGTGTTTAATCAACCCGATCCAACACATTCTAGAGTAATCATCAATAAATAAGATATAGTATTCTTCCCCACGTGGTGAATTTTTCCTCATAGGTCCACATATGTCAGTATGAATGAGTTCAAGAGGCTTAATTGATGATCCTTCTTTGGCATTAAATCGTACTCTGGTCTGCTTACCGAATTGACAAGATTTGCATATGATACTTTCTGGTAGATTAATATTGGGAAGACCACGAACAGCTTGAAGTCTGCTTGCTTTGTTGATTTGAGAGAAGCTTAGATGCCCCAACCTTCTATGCCATAGCCAATTTTCTGAAGACTTGCTCAAGTAGCATTGATCTATGCCGTTCAGTACATACAGGTTGCTAGGATTTCTTTTTCCTTTTATAATGATTTTACCTGTATCAAGATCACGAACCACACATTCTTTTGAACTAAAGACCACTTCTGTTCCTTGATCACACATTTGACTTACACTTAACAGGTTATGCCTTAATCCATCCACATACATGACATCATTAGCTTTCACCTTTTCTTTTAGAAAAACAGACCCTTTTCCCTTAATGACCGCAGGAGTATCATTTCCAAATGTAACATTATTTTCCTTTTCTAGAGCACTATATGCAAGAAGTTTGTTTTTGTCACTTGTCATGTGTCTTGAGCATCCACTATCAATGTACCATTGGTTTTCTTCATCTTCTGCAAATAACGCTATGCCACAATTTTCAACCTGTAATTCCTTCTTCTTCCATACTTTGGAGCTTGAAGGAACATGTTCTTTTGGCTGAACTTTGCTCCTGCATTCAGATTCTTCATGGCCAAAGTTATTGC
The DNA here is from genome assembly GCA_034641835.2 of Pinus albicaulis. NCBI lineage: Eukaryota > Viridiplantae > Streptophyta > Pinopsida > Pinales > Pinaceae > Pinus > Pinus albicaulis. The sequence goes on along the minus strand of CM076583.1, from coordinate 890,947,851 downwards.
AATAAGCACATTCAACTTCATTTTGAAGAGGAGAAAAGTTGTTATAATTATTCTTCTTTGTTTCAATATCAATCCTTTTCTTTCTTGCTTCTCTTGTCATGATGGTTTTATATGCAACACATTGAACAACTTTATGACCAAAATTGTGACATGAGAAACATTTTCCATTGAAGAAGAAATTTCTGCGATCATGAAATCTTCTACTTGAATTTACCTGTTGATTGGTGTTTCTTTGAAAGATATTCCTGTTAGTGTTCTTTGAATTGAGATGATCATGCTTTACCTGTAAAGGTTCTTTATTTCCTTGCTGAGTGGAAAAATGTTGTAAACCAGCTGTAGCTGCTTTTAGATAATTTGGTGCTGAAGCCTGAGAAGATTCTCCGATATATCCAAGACCTGTCTTTATAAGAGGAGAACATTGTACATTGATAATCTCATCTAAGGTTTCAGATCCTTTAGAAAATCTAAGATTCAAAGTCTTTACTTTCTCAAGTTCTTTTCTTAGACTTACCACTTCACATTCTAATTTCTCATTGTGTTTCTTCTCTTCTTCAATCTGATTTTTCAGAGTCTCTATGATTATTTTACTTTCTTCTAAGCATACTTTGAGTTGATTGTTTTCATCAAGAAAATCATTGTCCTCTAGAGCATCCATAAAAGTATCCTTTTCTTCTCTAGATTCTTTTTCAAATGCCATGAGAAGTCTAAGATCTTGTTCACATTCTTCCTCACTATCAGATAACCCATCATTGTCTTCATGAGTATAGTAACTTTTTCTAGTGCTAAAACGATTCTTATTCCTTCTTGCTACTTCCTTCCCCTTTTTATGTGTTTCTTTATGAGGACACTTAGCAGCATAATGACCAAATCTTCCACAATCAAAACATTTGAAAGGAAGCTTACCTCTAAACCGTCCTGTGCCAAGGGACGGAAGCGCGTATATACGCGACATCAGTGAAGTAAAAGCGCGTATGCAAACTAGGGTTTGTTGAAGCAAGGGGTATGAAATATCTGATCTGTTCTGCTGTCTGATCTGTGTTGATATGTATCTGTTGATGACGTATGTTTGTACTTAAAAAGTATGGAAAGGGTTCGGTCCGGAAATATGATGAATTGTAGCCAGCAAGTTGTGTTCTATTGAAGTGGTTGGATCCAGTGTGAAAATTGATGAAACGTGGTCCAAGGTGGTGCTGAAGGTTGTAGCCTTCAGTCAGGGGGTCGTAGCTCCCTTCCAGGTGAGGCTGGTAAACGAGATCGGGGGGTCGCAGCTCCCTTCCAGGAGAGGCTGGTAAACGAGTCAGGGGGTTGGAGCTCCCTTCCAGGAGAGGCTGGTAAACGAGCGCAGGTGGGTGCCTGCGTGCTGGTCAAGTCTGCGCCAGCACATATGTTGTAATATGTTTTCTCTATAATAAAATATTGAAGGCTGAGCCACTGCAGCGGTGGTTTTCTCCCGATTTGGGTTTCCACCTAAAAATCCTGGTGTTCATGTGTGATCCTTTGTGTGATGGTTTATTCTGTTCTTACTGCACATGTTTACTGTTTATTGAATATCTGATGAATGAATGATGGAATAATATAAGTGAAGATTTAATGACAGATCTAGATCTCTGTGTATACGCTAGTTTCATAAAGGGGATCCGCGTATATACGCTAGTTTACTGAAGGAAAGTAGCGTATGGGTTTTAAGGAATGAAAAAGTAAAAAGATTTGATTATGCAGTAAATACTGATTCACCCCCCCCCTCTCAGTATTTTTCCCAACAATTTTACTTTCTTCTAAGCATATTTTGAGTTGATTTATTTCATCAAGAAAATCATTGTCCTCTAAAATATCCATAAAAGTATCTTTTTCTTCTCTAGATTCTTTTTCAAATGCCATGAGAAGTCTAATATCTTGTTCACATTCTTCCTCACTATCAGATAACCCATCACTGTCTTCATGAGTATAGTAACCTTTTCTAGTGCTAAACCGATTCTTATTCCTTCTTTCTACTTCCTTCCCTTTTTCATGTGTTTCTTTATGAGGACACTTAGCAGCATAATGACCAACTCTTCCACAAGAAAAACATTTGAAAGGAAGATTACCTCTAAACCGTCCTGTGCCAAGTTGGAGTTTCTTTAGAAAATTTACCTCATCTTCTTCTGAGATATACCTTGATCCTTTTGTTTCTTGTACTTCTTTCCCTTTTGTAGAAGCTCTAAAGACGGCTTATTTGACTTCAGATGGTCCTCCTATTCTCATTTCACATGAAGTTAGTATGCCATGAAGTTGCACCACCGTAAGATTTTGAAGATCCTGCTTTTCTTCAAGAGCATAAACTTTTGACTCAAATTTTGCTGTTAGCGATCTTAAAAATTTCTCAACCAAAGTAGATTCGGTTATTGTTTCTCCTATATTTCTCATACGATTTACAATATCATAAAGACGTAAAAAGAAATTGGCAATGCTCTCCTGATTATGCATTTTTAGATTCTCATATTCAATTCTAAGAGTTTGGAGTTTAGCACTTTTTACCTTTGCATCACCTTCATAACTTAGAATGATTTTGTCCCATATTGCCTTTGTTGTATCCAGCTGCATGAATTTGGAAAATTCTGATTCAGTTAGACTTCCCAATAGAGCATTCACTGCCTTTGCATTTGTTTCATAATTCTTTCTTTTTGTCGGATCTGTTGGTGCCGCGGCTGGATATTGATATCCTCCTTCAATAATAGCCCATACATATGCTCCCAGAGACTGAAGATAGGATCTCATCCTTGTTTTCCAGAAGATTAAATTGTTTCCGTTGAAGAGCGGAGGCCTGATAGATGATGTTCCATCTTGATTGCTCATCTTGTTTGATCTTCCTTCTAGTGGCTAAGCTTTTTTTTTCAAAAGGACCTGCTCTGATTCCAATTGTTGGGAAAAATACTAAGAGGGGGGGTGAATCAGTATTTAGAGCTGACTGAAAACTTTTTACTTTTTCTTTCTCTTAAAACCATACGCTACTTTACTGAACCCAACTCGCGTATACACGCGGATATCCTTAATAAAAATTGCGTATGTCCAAAGATCTTCTTATGAATTTAATTCTTTACTTAGATCATTGCATCATTCATTCATCAGATGTTTGGTAAGTAGTAAGCATGTGCAGTAATAACAGAATAAACCATCACACATAAGTAACACACATGAGCACCAGTATTTAAGGTGGAAACCCAATTTAGGAGAAAACCACCGCTACTGTCATCTTTGATCTTCAATATTTATTATAAAGAAAAATTCTTACAATTTTGTACTGGCGCAGACTCATACCAAAACGTAGGCACCCACTTGCAGAAGGCTGCAACCTTCTCTCATTCTCCAGTCACTACTGGAAGGGAGCTCCAACCCCCTGATCTCGTTTACCATCCTCTCCTGGAAGGGAGCTTCAACCCCCTGATTTTAACACCAGCGTCTACTGGCGTAAAGCTTCCACTTTCATATTGAAGGCTTCAACCCTCAGATCCACTGCAAACCACATTTCATCAATTTTCATACTGGATCAAAACAGCTTCAATTAAACCCCTTAACATCAACAACCATACTTTACCCAAAACTTCAATCAGAACAACAATACCACTGTAACCAGAATATCATAAATAACCCAGACTTTAGAGTAGATAATTAGATACACATTCAACCTTGAACAACCATTAATTCAGATACCATACGTTGTTTTCATTTACTGAACCTGCGTACATATGCTCTTTTCTGCACACCAACTTGCGTATGCTTTAGTCCATACTCATTTTTATATTCTTAATTAATACACGACTTTTCTTTATCGATTCTGCATATAGACGCGCTTTTCCTTTTACGAAATAGCGTATTCCTCTGTGTATGCTTTCTTTCAGATTTTGTTCAAACTCATATTCAGATCTGAAATCATATTTCTATTTAGACAATCTATCAACCATGCATAACTGTTTAGACAGTCATTCTTTCCTCATCATGTTTTCTCAGTCATTGATTAGATTTGTTCATTATCATATCAGTAGCATACATCATATTCAAACAGCCCAGAACTTCAAGAATACTTCATTGATAGACAGCAGAGAGATAACATAAATCACAGAAGTAATATCTATGAATTAAGCTTCAGAAACCCTAACTTCCATATGCAATTTTTATTAAGTGAACCCACGTATATATGCACTTTTACCGAGACAAAATAGCATATAGATCTGTAAAAGATAAACTTTGCAGAATAGACCAGATCTATGAACTTACCCAGATTTCTTCAATTTCTTCATCAGACTTGCGCCAGTTTTTCATCATTCCTTTAGTCGGTCATTCTAGAGATTCATCATCATTAGATCGAGAGATCTTGAACAATAATTATATCCATGGGTGCATCATAGATTCAGATCTAACAATTAAGAAAAGAGTTCATCCATGTAGATATTCCTTAGAGAAATTTATTCATCAACAACCCTTACACATGCACACTTAGCACTATGGTCTTCTTCTCCTTATATAGATTTAGCTTTTACCAATACCATGAGTCAAAACCACTCAACTTATGATGGTATTCCTAGATGGGATCAAATATATGATCCAGCGCTCAATATTGTGGGCCAATACCATGGTCATGTCCCCTAGTTTTATAAATTCAGAGCGGAAATAGGCATACGTGACTTGGGTCGAACTTATCCACAGACATACGCGACTTGGCTTTTACAAACCCGGGTATACATTATTTTATATATGAAAAATTCAATCTTATCGTATAGAACTGCTGATGGTTTTCTGAGTTCTGCATACAGTCATTATCTGCATCCTTTGTCAGAGAGTTGCCATCAAGGGCAATCGATTCAATATAATAGGATACAAGAAACATATTGCCAACACCATGTAGCTTTTTAATTGTGTCCATAAATATAGCAGCAACTGTACTTGCTTTAAATGGATGAGATAATGCACAAAAGTGTGCATACTTGGTAATTCTATCAACTAATGCCATGATGACACTCTTTCCTTCGGACTTAGGTAAACCTGCGATAAAATCCACTGAAATCTCCTCCCAACGTTGACTTGGAATGGATAAAGGTTGTAGAGGAACTTGGGTCTTAATTGTCTCAACATTATTCTACTGGAAAACCAAACATTGTTTCACGTCATCCCAAAAAAATTCATTCTTCACCTTGTGGTAAGTTTTTAAAAATCCTAAGTGTCCTGCTAAAGGAGAAGTCTGCAATTCCAAAAGAATCTTTTTTTTTAGTTTGGAATTCTTACAAAGATATAAGCGATATTTGTACCATAAGGAATCATTTTTCCAACTAAATGTATCAGATTTACTAGGATATTACTACAACTTTTGAATGAGTGTCCACACTTCTTTGTCCTTCATCCATTCATCTCTTGCTTCGGTTATCCAATTTGGTTGGATAATAGAAATAGCACAAAGAAATGCTTCCACCGCTTCATTCTTTCTTGAGAGTGGATCTGCAACAACATTTATCTTCCTTGTTTTGTAGATTATTTAAAATTCATAACCCAACATCTATGTGACCCATTTTTGCTGTTCTTCTGAAGAGAGTATTTGTTCAAAAAAGTGTTTAAGACTATCATGATCATTTTTTACCTTGAAGTGTCTTCCCATTAGGTAAGTTCGCCTTTTCTTTAGTGCAAGCAGTATTTCTAACATTTCCTTCTCATAAATAGGTTTCTCTAAATACTTTCCTTTGATTGGGCGACTTTCAAAAGAAATGGGTCTTCCTTCCTGCATTAAAACATCACCAATTCCATTTCCTGAGGCATCACATTCCACAATAAAGGTTTTTGTGAATTCTGGCATAGCTAAGACTGGTGCTAGGAAAATTGACTCTTTAAGATGTTCAAAGGCCTTAGTTGCTTCAGGAGTCCATGAAAATGCATCTTTCTTCAATAATGTTGTTAGAGGTGCTGCTATTCTCCCATAATTCTTAACAAACTTGTGATAATACCCTGTTAACCTGAGAAATCCTCGCAACTGTTTTATGGTTGTGGGGAATTTCCATTCCTTAATGCATTTAATTTTGTTAGGGTCTACCTTAACACCCTCGTGAGATACAATATGACCCAAATATTCCACCTTTTGTACTCCAAAGTAACATTTGGATGTTTTTTCATATAATTGTTTCTCCTGCAATAGTTTGAGCACCCAGAGCTACTCAAGCGTTGAGGACAACGCTTTTTTGAAGGAGAGGGGCATGTTAGGTCCCTATATTACTATTATAGTCCCTTATTTTTTTATTGTAACCCCCTTATTATTATTATTGTACCCTTGTAACCCCCATATTGTTATTATTGTGCCCTCAAATTATTATTGTTAGGTCCGCTAAGATTACATTGTGGCCCCACTAGGATTACATTGTGGCCCCTATGGACTTCTATATATAGAAAGGAGGTTTTGTAATTTATATCATCCACGAATTTTTCATTCATGTAATGTATTGGAGGTTGCCCCCTCGAAGTGGCTTATTTCTAAGGCGTTGATATCTCTTTTCTTCTATTTTTGCAGCTGGTTTCCCAACACGAAAAGAATTAGTGAACCGAGGGGATAAATATTAAAAACCTACATGATGAATAAAGCCAAGGGATCAATATTAAAAACAAAAAGATTATTAAACCCTAAGAATAAAAATTTTAAACTCAAAAACCTAAGAAATTAATAAACCCTAATAATCAATATTTTAAATTAAATAGATTAATAAACGCAAGACATTATTAATATTATAAACCAAAAGAGTTAGTAAATCCAAGGGTTTAGTATTATAAACGAAAGTAATTGGTGAACCAAAGGGATAAATATTAATATTATAAACCAAGAAATTACTACACCCTAATAATTAATATTTTAAACTCAAGAGATTATAAACATAAAGAACTAATAACACCAAGGGTTTTATGTTAGAAACCAAAGGAATTGGTGAATCGAAGGGATAACTATTAAAAATATAAGGGATCAATAAGGTCAAGGAATCAATATTAAAAACACAAGAGATTAATAAAGCCTAAGAATTAATATTTTTTTCTCAAAAGCCTAATAAATTAATAAATCCTAAGAATTAATATTTTCAACCGAAGAGATTCTAAGACCCAAGGGTGGTTTAATATTATAAACGAAAAGAACTATAAACCCAGCAGTTTTATATTATAAACCATAGGAATTAGTGAACCCAAGGGATACATATTAAAAACCTAAGGGATCAATAAGGTGAAGGGATAAATATGAAATACACAAGAGATTAATAAAGCCTAAACATTAATATCTTAAACAAAAATGTTTGATAAACTCACATGATTATTAATACTATACACTCAAGGGAATAATATTAAATCTGATATATTAATACTATAAAACTCAAGTATATAAAAACCTTTAGATAAATATTATAAACCTCAAGTATATAAAAATCTTTAGATAAATACTATAAACCGTAAAATAAACATGATTGAGTATGCCTGATTTAAACATTGAGACAATTGTTGCTAAAATGCGATGTTAGACAAAGAATTACCATAGTTTTCCATGGTTGATTTTCATATTCAGAATATCTTTGTCACAATCTGACATTGGACCATGGAAGACCTTCATTGACTACGACTAACTATGATTAACAATGGTAGCCCATGAGTGATTTTCATATTGAGACAATGTCTTTCATAATGTGATATTGGACCATGCATTAATATTAAAGTGTAAGACTAATATTTAATGCCTACTATTACCAACCCAAAGAATTAGAAAATTCAAGGGTTGAATAAACCCTAATAATTAATATCGTAAACTCAAAACCTAAGAAATTAAGAAATCTTGTGAATTAATAAATTAAAGTGAAGAGATTAATAATCCGGAGAGATTATTAATAATATAAACCAAAAGAACTAATAAACTGAAGGTTTTAATATTATAAACCAAAAGAGTTGGTGAACCGAAGGAATAAATAATAATATTATAAACCAAGAAATTAATAAAGCATAAGAATTAATACTTTAAACTCAAGGGATTAATAAACCGTAAGAATTAATATTTTAAACTCAACAGATTAATAAACCCAAGGGGTTATTAATATTATAAACCAAAAGAACTAATAAACCCAAGGATTTAATATTACAAACCAAAGAAATTTGTGAACCCAAAGGATAAATATTAAATACCTAAGGGATCAATAAGTCGAAGGGATAAATATTAAAAACACAAGAGCTCAATAAACCCTAAGAATCAATATTATAAACTGGAATATTATAATCCCCAATGTTATAAACTCTAAATATTAAACACAATATTATAAACCCTAATATTAAACCCAAATATTATAAACCCTATATATTATAATATATATTATAACCCAACATATTACTCCAAAATGTAAATAATAATATTAAAACCAAATATTATAAGCCCTATATATATTAAAAACTCAATATTATAAACTCTAATATTAAAACAAATATTAATTAAAAAATTAAAAATTAATGTTTATTGTAATTGAACATTTTTATATAAATGTTTTAATTAATATATTGCCAAATTTTTTAATTAATTTTAAACATTTTAATGTTTTTATAAATGTTATCAATGTTTCATATATGTTAAAAATTAATTTATTAAAGTTAAAATTAATTAATGTTAATGTTTTAATCATTTAATATTAATGTTAATTATTGTTTTAATAATTTAATTAATTAATGTTGTATTAATTCATTTCTTTAAACATGTTTAAATTAATGTTATTAAACATTTTTAAATAAATATTTTAATTAATATATTGTAAAAAAATTGAATTAATATTTTAAAGTAATAAACATTTAAATACAATTCCAACATCTTATTATTATTATTATTATTATTAATATTAACCAAATCTCAATATATTCATGTTTAGATATATTTGAATAATATATTTAAGTACAATAATTATGTATTAATGACTTAATTAATGTGAATGTAATAATGGTAATATAATAATTATTTCAGTTTATTATTAATTAATATTAATATATTTTTTTACAGATTTTTGAATTTTAATTAATGCTATTAATTAATATTTTAATTAATGCTATTAATTAATATTTTAATTAATACTGTTTAATGTTTCAATTTATTAATATTTGAATGTTTTAATTAATTAATTTATATTAATTATGGATTGCATTAAAATACAATTTACTCATGTAGAGTGATCAAGTAGACTATTTTTTATGTTTCAAGTTAAAATATTATTAAAGTAGATTCTAAATTTATTATTATTATTATTAATTTATATAATAATAATAATTTAATAATATAAGATTATAATATAGTTGTGTTAAAATAATTATTATAATTTAATCTTATAATTTATTATTGTATTAAAATAATTTCATTAAAATTTAACTTTAAAGTTTATTCTTTATATCGCAATTATGTGTTAATGAAACTTTATTATGAAGAAAATCTTTCAATACACCAAACTTTAATACAAACGTTGAATAAAACAAGAAGTATAATTGCATTAGTTAAGTGATATATGATCACATGATAGTCACAATTTTTTTTACAACTAATTTATAAAACTTAAACTATATTATAATTTAAACCTACAAGTTATTTTCTATTCATTATGTTGTTTAAATAATATGATCATATTAAGTAATGGAAGTTAACATTAAGGAAGTCCAAATGGGTAGCATGGACATACCAGAGAAACAACATTTTTTTTGAATTAATAAAAAATAAATACAGAGGGACAAGAGTAATTTAATAAAATAGTATTTTGTTCTTTATAGTTAATTGTGAGTGGGAATACATTTGAATAGCATGAATAGGACACCATTACTCCATAAACCTTAGAATAATTTAATAATACAATATTATAATATAATTGTATTAAAATAATTATTATAATTTAATCTTACACTTTATTAATAATACAATTATATTAAAATAATCATTATAATTTAATCTTACAATTTATTATTGTATTAAAATAATTTTATTGTAATTTAGCATTAGAGGTTATCTCTATATTGCAATTCTCACAATTGTGTGATAATGAAATCTTATTATTAATGAGAGCTTCCAATATATCAAAAGCTAACACAAATGATCAATACAACAATAAGTATAATTGAATTAGTTAAGTGATATATTATCACATGATAATGACAATTTTGTTTTTACATTACATTATGAAACATAAAGCTATATTATAATTTAAACCCACCATTTATTATTTATTGATTATATTGTTTAAATAATATGAAACTCTAATTGATTTTTATTATCATTCATCACATCAAGCCCATTAATCATTCTAGATTTAATTGTTCAGGTGGATACATTAAGGAAATAAGTGGATAAATTAAGGAAGTAAGTTGTAATGAGTAGCATGGAGACTTAAATACTTAGCAACATCAATATCTTTTAAGGTAATAAAAAATATATCCACCGCAACAATAATTAATAAAATAATATTTTATTCTTTATAGTAATGTGTGAGCGGGCATACATTTGAATTTGAATGTCATGCATATGCAACCACTAAGGTAATGGAGTGGAAGAAAAGTTTTTAAACACACACTTTCCAAGTGGTATAAGTTTGAGAATGTGAATAGTTATAAGTTTCAAAATTAATCCATTTTGCAATGGATCTTTTATAAGTTTTTTTATTTTATTTCATTTCTAATTAATTAGCATACATGGTTATCAACAATAGACACAGTAAATTTTTAATCTTGTTTTGTAGAAAAATAATTTAAGTATGGTTTAAACCCATGATTTAGATATGCAAGGAATTTATGACTTTTAATTCCATTCGTTGATGGAGTGGCGATGACAAGAATATACCGACATCATCCAATTCACACCATTAGATCAAAAATATTAATTAGAAAAATGATTAAAGTAGCCAGTTCCAATAGAGGCGACGCCTATCGACATAATAAAAAACCAAGTTAATTGAGTGAGTGCAGGAAAACACAGTAGTTCGAGGAAAGAAGTAGTATACTACAAAAGTAAGTGAAGCCTATGGGGAACACCAAGAGTGTTGTGAATTTATCTACAAGAAGTAATAGGGCTAGCATTGGAACTGCTCTACTCAGCGTATGGAATATGCACCTCGGTCCGTAATTAGTCCAAAGGTGACTTGGTATACCCAAGTGGAAATCAAACTTTATGTGGATAACATATTTTTCTAAATGAACATTTCAGTTAGTAGTATTTATCTATGAAAAGTAAAATTATCGTTCATATATTTAACTGATGAAATAATTCTGACATTACACTACTCAAATGGACCATACGAAGGGGTAATGCTTATTAAATACATAAATATTAAAGAGGGCACATATATAATGATATAAAAATATTTTATGTCGGAAAGGAAAGTCTATATGGTTTTATGTTACAAGAAAATAGGAAAAATTTCATTATAAATATATCTCTCCATTATAAATGCAAGATTATAAAATATATTTACATCGAATTATTGAACAAATAAAATAGATCCCTTAACCAGGGTTAAATGATAAGACAATTTCATTATTTGAGAAAATTATGGAAGAATCTCTCTCTCTCTCTATATATATATACAATCTAGGTTATAAAAAAAAATTACATTTCAATTTGAATGATTAAACATGGATAGTCTACCAAATTCAGAAATCCTGTGTGTGATTTATGCCTCTGGAGTCAAATTCACTTAGTATAAAGAACAATATAGATACATGTTAACGTAAGATAAAATTTTCATTAAATGCATTACCATAGGAAGGCTAGTAACTATAGGGATAGGAAACCATGTCACACTCGAATTAATAGTACCAGATTTTGAATAAAATCTCCCTACCAACATATTTATGTAGTTATAAAATGAAAGTACATGGAAGAAACTAATAATCAGAGGTATTATAGCAATTTATGATTAATTTATTACAGAGAGCAAGTGAAAATATAATTACAAAAGCATTTAAGCTATAGAGGTCGAACATTAGCTAATAATTTTATGTTCATTAGCGCCAATAATAAAGAAAATCATTAGCTAAGTGAAACTCAGTGCACCCCAATACACACACAGATATATAACACAGACACACACACACAGATATATATATATATATATATATATATATATATATATATATATATTAGTGGAAGCAGTAGAAAACTAGAGCTTGTTCCCGAAGATTATGCACAACCTCTGGGGAGGTTAAATTAATTCATGAAAGATCACATAATATCAACAGATACACGAGTTCATGGGGAATCCTTCTTAAACAACTGAGTTGAATTATATTCTCCACATTGAATCTAATAAATAATCACTTAACTGTTGATGGGTGGTATAACCAGTTACATATTTTTGAAATAATTGTTTGATTTGTTATGAGTGAAAGAATAGAAAAATCAATAGTAATTCTCAGAAATAAAAAATAAAAAATATAGGCCAACAACAATTGGAAAGCATCATAATCATATAGGAGGTATGGATCGCTTCAGAAATCGTAAATAGGACACCAACCTGAGCCATTATGTTGATGCAGTCTGGAAGGGATGTTGAAGCGTTAGTTGAGGAATGAGTGTTCGCAGTGAGAAAACAAGTTAAATGCCCAGTTTGTGCCTTACCCTCTACCTTTTCACACCCAGAATGAAATCGAGTATCAATAGAGCTATAGGGAGTTAACACAATGAAACAAAGAATATGAAGCAAAAAAATACATGTGGCAGAGAAGAAGCATTGACCTTTGGCACAGTCGCTTCCACTATGGGACTGAAACCCTAAGAGATACTATTGGAACAAAGGAAGAAAAGATGGTTTTATAAATTTTGGAAACCATAATTATATATATATATATCTATATATATATATATATATATATATATATATATATATATATATATATATATATATATATATATAATTAAAGTCTTACACTACTTTAGCTGGGTACGTTTTTGGAGAGGGGCCTTGATGCATTCGTGGAAGGAACTCACATAGCTGCAATGTATTCGAAAACCTAAAAAAACGAGCGGAAATAAAAATATCCCTAAACATGAGATAGATTCCAAAGATAATTTACTCAACTAGCTGAAAATAATGATAAGTAGCTCGATTTTTAGAGGGTAAATACTACCGCATTAAACCAGTTTCTCTAGAAAAGGGATGAAGTCGTGGAAGTGGTGTTTTTGAATAGATAACCAATCGAACCCGCCTCCTAACACGAAAGAATTTTTATTAATCACTTGAGGCTCAAATTATAACTTAGCACAAGGACAGTGAATGAGATAAGAGGAAATGTAGATAGAGACTATACATGGGGTTGTGCAGAAACGCGTACAACATGGGTTTTTATAATCGTATTCATAAACCAACGAGATAACCCACACCCTAGTAGAAATTATTTAGATGCATCGTGGAGACTAAAAAATTTAAAATAAGCATAAGTGGTTACTTGAAATATACCAATTTGTAAATAAATAAGAAGAAAAATTTATGTAGTAAAGAAGGAAAATGAAAATGGTAAAACTTACCTATGGGAAAAGTTAGAGTAAATCGTGAGACAAATGTATTTTGATTCAATGGCTAACATGTGTGTAGAGGAGCACGGCACCATAACCTATTTCTTTCTTTAGATCTCAAGCCAGTTACAGAATAAACTGTTATCCTAGAGTGTGGAGTGTGTAGAACTTTGGAAACACTAACAATATTCTCTTTCAGAGTGAGGCATTAGAAAAAACCAAACCACATCCTCCTATAAACAGAGCAGGGGAGAACTTAACCTGAACCAGTGGGAAGAATAGTGAGACTCAACAATGTTAAAGTGAAACCAACGTAACCAACGTTAGATCACCTGGAGTGATCTTTATTGTTCATGGGATTCGAGATCAGGGCGTTTTTGTTGCCATGTGAACTTCATGTGACAGAGTTAACATGGCAGGAGGGGAGCAGGTCCCATATGTGCTATCCTTGTTATTTGTAGTGTACACGATAGATAATTTGTCACACTGGGAACTAGGTTGAAACTTTAGAAAACCCTTATTAATTGTCTGATATTAAAATATGAAAGTGTATTAAATCTGAGCACCTAATGTGATTAACATATAATAAGGTTAGATCAATTTGTGGGTTCAGGTTAGAGGGTTGAATCATAGTTCAGATTTAGTGCTAATAGTAATAATGCTTCACAATAATTATATTGATATATAACATGTAAGGAGCACATGGTGGAGGTGCTACATTAAGTAACGGAAGACTAAAGAATTTAAATACTATAATAAGGACTCAGTACAGTAATGGAAAATAATAATAGTGAATAGAGAAAGACATGTAAAGTTGGAAAAAAAATATGTGTGTAAATGGGCTCATGATATGTACAACAGAATACATATAGAACATAGGCTAGAAGGAACTGAAATCTAACAAGTCAACAGAATGGGAATCAAGACACTTCAAGGGAGGGGAAGAATAAGTTGAAACGAGAAAGATAAAATACAATAGACACAACACACGAGTGGAAAGATCCAGCCATCAACCAATACAACCATTATATCACCGACACTCATACAAAGGATAAATGTTGGAAGTTAAATCCAGAGCTTAATTTGAAGGACGGAAAGAAACATGTAAAGAAGAATAACCCCATGGTTTCAAGTAACAAGGTTGAAAGAAACTCATAAATGTATGAGAATTCCATCTATACATATAATTAGCATTAAATCTAAGTAGGAGTTGAATCTAAGTAGAAATTATCAACATGGAAGTAACGAAAAGAATAGACTCTTGCATATGAATATATCAGTTAAGAAGACAAAATTTGATGCTCTATTATATTTAGGATAATAGGAAAATATCATTGTAGTAGAGCTAGTCAAAAAATTCTGATTGGAATTTTTTGGTCGTCAAAGCCCATATCCATTAGGATGGGTAAATAACAATTAATAAATAAATGTATCTAAAGAGTGCAAAATCATATTTGTGATCATTTTTTCTTTTTTCTATGGATTAGAACTAGATCCAATTTCCCATAATGTATGTGGCGTGGTGTTTGGAAATCACTATATCTACATGACGGATGTAATATTCATGTGGATAGCCAACCAATATTGCCTCCTCAAAAAGGGAAAATCCTTCACCATCAATGCACATAAGGGAAAGACCAAAATTTCAATAGTAAGTGAAAACCAATACAAAAAATTGATCAGTTATAACAAGAACCATGTTTTACTATTTTTAAGAGAAATCTTGTATATATTAGAGTTAGTGAGAGTAAATTCATTGTTGGAGGGGTGTACTGAGAAATAGAAATTAAAAATAAAATATTTTCTACAAGCATATACAAATGTGTTTCAAGAGCCTAAAGGGATATCGTTGAAGAAGAATGATGGGAATCCAAAATAAGTAAATCATCGGGCCCATTAGTTCACTTCTAACCACATAAATCAATGTTTGACCCCACATTTCACTAAATGACATATTTTCATACTTAAAGAGTTCCCTGAGGATTTGATGTATTTTTCATGCTCTATGTTCCAAGATGATGAGTGGTGTCTAGAGAAACCATTGTATTTATAGTAAAAAAACACCATATTGTTAGATATATTTCCATTGGGTAGTTTATTGTTCAAGTCAATTTGATGAACCAATTGATTCCTTTAACCAGCCTATTGGGGATACATTTTTTTGAACATCACCTTCTAGTCGATTACATGGCCAACACATTGACCACTTGGTCAATTGTCCGAGAAGGTGATGATTTAGCTAATTGTCTAGTGTTACTAAACCCTTCGACTAACTATCTCCAAAATATCTAGAGATGTGATGGACCAACGTCAAATTAGGCTCTAACACATGTACCCTCATTATCAAAATATTCTAGAGGTTCGAGAGGTGAAATGACATGTGTAGGACACGTGCCCCCATAATTCTAGTTTCGAAATGCCCAAGAAAATGTTCATATTGTAAAACTTGGTTTCAATGAAAGTATTTCTACGGATATAAGTGAGATAATCATAAATTTTGTAATAGAGAACAATGAAAACCTTACCTCCAACCAATTCTTCTAAATAGTATGCATAGGTTTCTACATGCTTTGTCTCATTGTTTGTAACATGATTGTCAACAACCTCAATTTCACTTTCCTTTTCAAATAGATAGTATTTGAGGTCTAAATAGGAAATCCAAGC
Source organism: Pinus albicaulis (assembly GCA_034641835.2). Classification (NCBI taxonomy): domain Eukaryota; kingdom Viridiplantae; phylum Streptophyta; class Pinopsida; order Pinales; family Pinaceae; genus Pinus; species Pinus albicaulis. The sequence continues at coordinate 890,931,683 of CM076583.1, read as the reverse complement.
TCTCCCATGAGATAACATACCAAAATTTATTTTATTCCTACATTGAAATCTCCATGAGACTATGCATCGAAATTCAATATAGAGAGTACATTATTTTCTTGCATGACCAAATCAGGGGTCCACCATTGAAGTGTAACACATAACTAGAAGTGGATTTTATATTGTCATAGTGTCCTACCCAATTTTTGTCATTGAATCCATCTACTGAATAACATCTTATATAATATTTGGTACCAAATTAAGAGGTGCCTTTAAGATAGCAAAGAATTATTCTTACAACTTTGTGAAAAGGAATGTTTCAGTGTATAATTCCACCAATCATCTATTTTTTCAACATTTTATGAAAACAATATCCACCCATTTGGTTAAAAAATCACTTATTTTTACATTTGGATTATTAAATTACTGATATTTTCGAAAACAATTACTAATTTTAATAGTAAATTACATGTTTTTTATTGAATATTCACCTACATTCTATATGTATGACTTCTTAGTCTATAATAGTCCCCTATAATACTCAGCATAGAAATAATAGTTCAATCCTTAAAAAGTATCCCGATTCTAGTAACTTTCTCATGGATATTGCATAAACAAAGAAACCACACTAACAACAAAAAAAATTTAAGGAAAATTATGAGTCAAATGTGTGAGGCCAACAATCAATTGTCCGTAAAGGGTAGCATCCAATTTTGCAGAGAGAGACTCTTTAGTCAAATAAACACTAGATTGAAAGGTAGTGTCACATGTCTTATATTTAGTAATGTTGATTATTTTCAATAGATTGAGATCTGAAGAGACTATTAGATAAACGAAATACTTGAACCAAGAAAGAAAGGAAAAAATGAAGGTCATTCATTTCAAAGGTATCAACAAGTCGATTCTTCAATTTTAAAAGCAACATATGTATTACCATTGGTAATAAGTAAGTTAGCTGAAAATATAATGACGATCAAAGTATCACCATTGAGATGTTATACATTAATGTTGTGATCAAATTCACCATGTTTCAACCCATTATTTAGAAATAATAAATAATTATTATCACACCAATACTGAGGAGCTTGACGCAAACAATATATTGATCTCTATAGTTGAATGAAAATATTATAATCTATCTCAAAATTGGGAGTTTTTTACATGTATACCTTTTCACATAAGTCTCCATGAAGGAAGGCCCTTTTAACATATATTTGATGACTTTTCCATCAATAAGTAGCAATAACTAAAAGAAAAAATAGTAAAAATTTCATATTTGCAACATGGGAGAAGGTTTCATTGTAGTCAAATCTTTCTTCCTATGAAATTAATTTTTCAACCAAATGAGCCTTATAACACTCGAGAACACCTTCAAAAGTGAATTTGGTATTATATACCCATCAAAACTTGACAACATTATTTCCTTGTGATTGAGGAACTAAATTCCACATGTGATTCTTCAAAAGAAAATAAACATCAACCTATCTGACTTGCTCCCATTTCGGTTGTTCTTGCATATTTGCAAATGGTTTTGGGTGACAAGTCTCATGAACATGAGAAATCCAGGAAATAATGGCATGCTACTTGTGACGTAAAGTCATTATACCTATATAAGTATCACCAAAAGTTGATCTTGTGGATTCAATAATTATAACATCCTATAGAGGTAAACATATTGTTGAGGAATGAACAGGAGCTTTAGAAATTTAAGTAGAATAGAGTATTGATTTATTTTAGTATGTCCAACTAGTAGTTGACTAATCCGGATTTACGCAGGAATGCAACATAATAAACATATACAAATAAATACAGAGATGCAGTGGAAATAACACTTCATTTCATTAATACCAAAGAACTAAAATTTTCTTACAGAAAGAATGGAAGTAAAACTAGCTACAACGCTGGTAGCTATCTCTGAGAAGACATGTGGCGGCTACAGGCCTCTGAACTGAGTTCAAATGAGGCTAAAGGGCCTATTTATTATTTAGAAACAATGAGAAATCCTAAACAGCCAAAACCCTAACCCTAGGAGATGAAGCGCCGAAACTATGGGCCCCGTTTGGGTAAATTGGTGTTTCAACTTCCCGAGGACGTAACTTTGGCATACGATCTTCGTTTGACGGGTACCATACCTCGTTAGAAAGATCTATCCGAGGACTAAAAATTTCGGTTATCATTCCATGGACACTTGATGCTCCCTGTTTTCCCAAAAAACGTCGTTTATGGCATCAAAACGGCTCCGGAAGTTTAGGACCCGAAAAACTGCTAAAAATAGTAAGTTGTGCCGAAACTGAAAAAATGAAAGAGACAATGGTGGGGCCCTAAGTGGAATAGGAGAGTGACCACCAATATCCACTTGGATCATTCCTCCCCCCTTAGGAAGCAATGGTCCCCATTGCGTTAAGTTCCTCCATGAGATGAAGAAATTTCTGCTGAACTTGGTCCTTGGTGAACCACTTTCCTTGGTGCAGGAGTTGGCCAGCTTTTACAACCCGATACAGTTGGATATTTTGTTGGTGAGTTTTCTTGATTTGCATGTCCATGATATAATATGTGGTGGCCTATTCCATGCAGTCTGGGTTTAACTCTGTTGGTGTGAGTTGTTCTGCAATTTCAGAGGTGTCCAGTAGAGGTGGGAAGTAAGGACAAAGGCGATCCACATTGAAGACTGGGTGCAGACCAAGGAATGGTGGAATACTGAGCTCGAAGGCATTGTTCCCTATAGCCTTGGTGATGGTGTACGACCTGTATCAGAGTGGGCGAAGCTTGCGGTGGGGTCCATTGAGGTGCTCCTTCTGCAAATGTAGCCATACTTTGTCGCCCACCTGGAAGTTGTGTGGCACCTGGTGTTGTTCATGGTGTTTCTTGTACTCGGCATTGGCTCTGTCCAATATATCATGAACCTATTGGGGGATGTGTTGAATGCACTCTATGAAGCTATTTTCTTTTTCAACTTTAGACTGGACATGAGCCGAATCGGCCTGAGTAGCCAAAAATGGCATGGCTACGTCAATGGGACATAGTGGCTGGAATCCGAAGCCCACCTGAAAGGGGCTATGGCAAACTGAACTGTGGAGAGCCTAGTTATAACTATGTTGTACATAGGGGAGGCTCTCGTCCCATGTGTGTGGATGCTTTGAATTGTACATGCGCAGAATGTGTACAATCATTCTGTTGACAACCTCTGTTTGGCCATCTGTTTGAAGATGGAAAGGTGTGGACTTGGTGAGCTTGGTGTCCAACATTGACCAGAGGCTGGACCAAAATGTGATGAGGAATCTGCTATCCCGATCTGATATGATAGACTGTGGGATCCCAAAGTGCACCCACACTCGTTCAAGGAAGAGTTTAGCAATGGCTTCTGCTATGATATTCTTCTTGCAGGCCGCCATAATGGCCATCTTCGAGAATCTGTCGACGACCATGAAAACAAAGTAATTTTCATGCTTAGTATAAGGCAGGCCTGAAATGTAATCCATGGAGATGGATTCCCAAGGTCGACTAGGGGTAGGTAGTGGAGTATATAGGCCTTGCTTCTTGATGGTCGATTTGGCAATGGCACAAGCAGTGCAGGATCTGATGTGCTTCTCGACATCCTTTTGAAGGTTCGGCTAATAGAAATACTTCTACAGTACTGCTACTATTTTCTCGACCCCGAAATGCCCCGCGAATCGACTGTAGTGTGCTTCGCATATCATATTGGAACGCTCGCTTGAAGGAACACAAAAGTGTCCCAGGTGACATGAAACTGCATCTTGGAGGTGAAAATTTGGAACTTGTGTACCCCCCAAGAGTGACTTGTAAGTGTGGCCAAATTCTGGGTCACTCTCGTAGAGAAGCGGCCAATCAGAAGTCTCGTGCCCACAAGAGTTGAGAACAGTGGTGAGCACCATGATCGGTGGTCGGCTGAGGCAGTCTGCAACATTATTGGTGCTACCCTTCTTGTACTTGATCTTCAAATGAAACTGTTGCAGATATGTGGACCACTTCTGATGGCGATCATTCTGCAACTTCCCTTATGTTTGTATGAACTGCAGGGGCTGGTGGTCTGTGTGGATGATTGTTTCCTTCCCCAAAATGTAATGCTTCCATTATCGACAAGCTTGCACAATGGAATACATTTCTTTGTCATAAGTGGGATACTTGGGAACTGTGTCAGACAATGTCTCACTGTGATATGCCACTGGATGTCCCTGTTGAGTAAGAACTGCCCCAATAGCATAGTCAGAAGCATCTGTCTCGATCTCAAATGGTTGTTGCAAGTCTGGTAATGTGAGCACTAGGGCAGAACAGAGACGATTTTTCAATTCTGTGAATGCCTTCTGTTGGGGTTCTGACCAAAATAATTTTTCTGTCGCTCCTCCTTTGGTGACTTGACTCAAGGGCCAAGTGATATGAGAGAATCCCAACACGAACCTACGATAGAAATTAGCAAGACCCAGAAAGCTATGAAGCTCTGTTATAATGGTTGGGGCTGGCCAATCCCGAATGACTTGGATCTTGGTTAGATCCACATGCACCCCCCTTTCATCAATAATATATCCCATATATTGAACCTGGGTCATGCCAAAAGTGCACTTCTCCAAATTGGCACACAACTTGTGTTGTCGCAGTGTTTGGAGGACTTGTCGGATGTGGTGCAGGTGCTCTTCCCAAGTCTGGCTGAAGATCATAATTTCATCCAAGTACATCACTAAAAATGAGTTGGTGAATGGCCACAATATGTTGTCCATCATACTCATGAAGGTTGAGGGAGAATTATTCAACCCGAAAGGCATGAACAACCATTCGAAAAGGCCTTCCTTGGCTTTGAAGGTAGTCTTCCACACATCGGAGGGTTCAATTGGTACTTGGTGATACCCAAACTTCAAGTCAATCTTGCTGAAATATTTTGCACCTTTGAGTTGATCCAAAAGGTCATCAATCTATGGGATCGGATACCTATTCCAGACAGTGATCTTGTTCAGTGCCCGATAGTCAATATAGAGTCTCCACGTCCCATCCTTCTTATGTACCAACATGATTGCGCTCCCACTGGGTGATGAACTTGGTCGGATGTGACCTTTCTGCAGCAGCTCTTGAATCTTCCTCTTGATTTCATCGTTCTCTAGAATAGAGCGCCGATAGATCGGTCAATTGGGTAGCGGCGCACCTAGGGTCAGATCAATTGATGCTTGACTTGACAATGCAGATGAACCCTTGTGGGTGAGGTGAAGATGTCCCCATACTCCTCCACAACGTTATCCATTTTTTGTTGTCGTGCAGAGGAGCCCTGTATGGAGGTTGTGGCCACAGTCTTCTTCTTGCCCTGGGGGTGGATCATCTGGAAAACGAATTTACTGGTTTGGGAAATGAGCTTACTCATTGTTTTGCAGTAACCAAAGACAAATCGGCAGGAGGTGGTACCTCGTGTATCCTGTACAAATTATTTCCCAAAGTAACAATAAAAGCATGACGCCAAGACTCATACACGGCATGACGCTTCCACAATTATGGTTGTCCTAATAATACAACAAAAAAATCAATAGGAGAAACGTCACATAATACCTCATACGTGAAGGGCTTGATGCTATAGGGGAGGTGGCACTGCCGGCTGACGCGGAGATCTCATCCTTGGTGAAGCCACCCGATGGTGTATGGATGTGGGTGAGTTGTTGTTGGAAAGCCCAACCGCTTCACGGCGTTTGTTGAAATGAGGCTCTTTTGGCTCCCATTTTCGACAATGAACTATACCGGGGAGCCCTTTACCCACATCTAATAGTGGAAGAGACGTTCCTCCTCCTTTGGATCTTCCGGTTCCTCCTTCTAGATCTTCGTAGTGGTAACAGTGGCATTGGGCTCCGCATCAATAATTTGTTTCCCTTTGTCATTCCCCTTGTCAGGTTCTGATTCAGAGTTGGAGCATGCATCTGACTTAGAAGCCCTCATCTCGGCCACCAGCGACTGCTTGGCCCGACACTCACTTGTGTTGTGAGTGAAGCTCTTATGGAACTCACTCCACTTTCCCGTGTCCTTCTTTGGCTTTGTGGTGTTTTTATTTTCTTGTGGCTTCGACAGGTTGCCTTGAGTCGCCATGCCTTGGCTCTGTCCTTTTTTTGCGGTTTGGGAGCACCTTTTCCTTGCTTTTGATTCGCAGATCCAAAGTCTTGCTTCTTCTGTTTGAATTCTGCTCAATCTTGGCAGCATACCGGTATGCCGTACCAAGCAAGGAGATGTCGAGGAACTCAATTTCCTCTTGAATGTATTTGTGCAGAGAAATACGATACTTTAGCACTAGATGTTTCTCTGAATCTTTGATACCCAACTTGGTGTGCAAGTTATGGAACAGATTCGTCAGATCATGCACATCTTGATCCCTTTGTTGTCGCAGTGTGGTCCATTGTATGTACTTGTCCTCATAGCTCCCCACGGGATAGTATTTTTCCTTGATGGCATCTCAGAAATAATTCTAGCTAGGTACAGTCAAGAACAGAGAGGGTTCTGTCTCATCCTTTTTCTCACAGTGGGTTTCCCACCAAAACTTGACATGGGGGGTAGCTTTGAGGAGTGCAAAAATAATCTTCCCCAATCGGAAAAGTCATGAACCGAGAAATATCCTTCTAATAGATTCAACCATCTATCTATTGCATCTGCATCTATTTGACCCTCAAATATGGGAATGTCAAAATTTACTTGTACCTTAAAAGGAGTTTCACCTCCAAAGTGGCTGCTGGATGCAGATGCACCACTGGTGGGTAGCCGTTGAAGGATCTGGGCAAAGTTATCCATCATCGCGTACCTTTGTTTTTTGAGGGCCTCCTCGAGCAATATTTTGATAGGATCTCCTACTCCCTCATCTTTCTTTTCACCCCCCATGGGCGTCCGTCAGGGTTTGGGAGGCTGATCTTGCAAAGGTTCCACTAGATCAAGCCCTAACTCCTTATACCTCGACCTCGTTAGGGACATACAAAGAAGGATCGAGAAAAATTAGACCGCTCTGATACCACTGATCTGGATTTACGCAGGAACGCAACAGAATAAACATATAACCATAAATATAGAGATGCAACGAAAATAACACTTCATTTCATTAATCTTAAAGAACTGAAATTTTCTTACAGACAGAATTGAAGTAAAACTAGCTAGGGCACTGATAGCTATCTCTGAGAAGACATGTGGTGGCTACAGGCCTCTAAACTGAGTTACAATGAGGCTCGAGGACCTATTTATTATTTAGAAACAATGGGAAATCCTAAACCACCAAAACCCTAACCTTAGGAGATGAAGCGCCAAAACTATGCGCCCCCGTTTGGGTAAATTGGTGTTTCAACTTCCCGGGGACATAACTTTGACATACGATCTCCATTTGATGTGTACCATACCTCGTTAGAAATATCTATCCAAGGACTACAAATTTTGAGTGAGCAACATTGGTCCATGGGTCCGTGGGTCCATGGACCCATGTTGCTCCCCGTTTTCCCAAAAAAACGTCGTTTAGGGCCTCAAAATGGCTCCGGAAGTTCAGGACCCGAAAAACTACTAAAAATAGTAAGTTGTGCCGAAACTGAAAAACTGAAAGAGACAATGGTGGGGCCCTAAGTGGAATAGGCGAGTGACCACCAATATCCACTTGGATCATTGACTCTGAAACAATGGTTGAAAAATTAGTCAAGATATCAAATGAAGGTATAATAGAACATCAACTATCAGCAATGTCAAATAGAAATTTTTTCAAGGATCCAGTAGAATATTTCAACAACTTAATCCCACAATCCTTCTCATGAAATACGACATTTCTCCTTGTAATTATTTTCTTCATAACAAGATCAAACAATCAATATGATTTTAGTTTTCCAAAGTAAGTAATAATGATATAACCATGAGTCATTGCATTAAATTTATTTCTAAAATTGTTAGGAGAATGTGTTTAAGAAATGCATCCAAAAAATATGATGTGATAACAGAGAGTATCCTACCCTCCCGACATTCAACTAGAGTCATAATACTGGTGGCTTTATTAACATAAATATTTAAAAGGAAGTTGGCATAGTGAAATTATTTAGACTGAAACTTGATCAGCATCTCCTTTTATCTCCTTTTCTTGCATAAAAAAATGAGCCATATGTGTGGTTTTTCCATTCTTAAAGGCCATTTTGCATAACAGTATACATTTTCTACCATTGTCAAGAGATACTTGAGAGAGCAAGGTAATACTCAAAGGTTCGATTTACATACTCTCTGCCATTATATGACCTCAAGAATTTAATAGAGTGACCAAATTACTTTTCGACTAAGGCTTGAGATTCATTAAATATTTCAAATAGAAGACTCTTATTAGTCCCTGCCGCGCCTGCGGAGGGATTATTGTAATCGAAAATGGGCATATAGCATTAATTTTTTAGCTTTTTTTGCAAATAAAAAAACTTTTGTTTTCTCATGCAGTAAATAATCAAACTTAACAAAAATTTTTTTTTCATGGTTTTGTCCTCTTCCCGAGGTGGGGAGGAAAAAACATAGGGTATAATCCCATTTTTTCATCGGTATTTTGCCAGTATTTCACCAGGGTAAAATAATTCTAGCATTAGTTCATACCTATTAAATGCTAATTCATATCTATTAAATGATAAAGCTACTCTCACTACCTCTTAGAAAATACAACCATATAAGGTTATACACATGGCTGACACATGTTGTGCCTATCATCTTTGCAGCGCAACTGTGCCCTTCACATGTAAACATGTGTTTTTAGCCATGCAAAATATATCTGCCTCTGCCTGCTTTGAGCGCATATATCTGCCACCTTTGAGATGAAATATGAGGAACTACCACATCATGCACCGTGTGGTTCGGAGGGGCTTCTAAGCTAGGTTAGGTTAACGAGGAAACTAGATGTGGCCCTTTCTAGATAATGCATTTCAGATGTTCGATTATATGTGCTTGTGAGATTCAACTCAAGGGTTTCACCCGCAGTGCTTTGGACTCTGGGGTTTCATCAAGCGGACTGTGGCCTAAAATTTCTTTAATCCTAGCCAACCTAAATATGAACTCTGTTATTTTTATTTCCATATTTCTCATTAATACAAGCACCTATATTGTCAGGTAGACATTGTTCCTTCCAAATGGAATCTTAACCATGGTGAAAATGTTGAAGGAACCGACATCTCACACATGATTTTCAATTGAACCATTGAACAACGAAAAATTATTATAACACATATTTAGTTGAATTTTGAAGTACAACTCATGTGTCTTGGAACATGGAAAAGACTTTGTCGGGACAACATTTCACACAGTTCAAAGAAGGCTTCACATTGAACAGTAGAAATTTTCTCCAAAAATGGTGAATCGCTCGCCGACGGATCTAAAAATGGTACGCTCCCATTATTAAGTTAGCTTCTCATAGACCGCTACATTAATTTTAGTAGATTTAACATGGTTTCAAATTTTATCCATTTCAACTAAAAATTAGAATCCGTTTACTACATGCTTAACTTGATGTACAAGCTTAACTCGTTGTACAAGATGGAAGGCTTACCTTCTGGGCTCCTGCCATGAAATTAAAGGCTCCCTTCTTGAAATCAATTCTTCACACAGGAAATGAGGGAGGTAAAGCCAAAATTGTGCAAAAAAAATAATATATAGCCATAATTTGAGAAGAAATTTTTTTGTGAAGTATTATTCAGCAATTTGCTGTGTCTTTTCTACGATTATTCGTTTAGATAATGCCTCTAGTTTTATATAAATATGTACATCTAGAATACGAATTATAATTTTTTTTTGTACATAATTTTGTTTTGTACATAATTAGGAATACAGAATTTTGGAATTTGTTTTTTCTAAATCTCTAAAATAAAACATATACCTTTTCACCAATCCCCTATGAACTAGATTTATGGAGTGCAGAGAATATAGACCATGCATAGCAGAGGCCAACCGACAGAGGGCTCAGCTTCAATAGAGGCTCAACTTTTTCGGATGGAGCTTTATTTATCAGCGCAGCTTCAACAAGCTTAACAATCTGCTACATAGTAGTTTCAAAACCTATCTGAGTAGCTCCGACATACAACCCTCCCACTTGATTCATGATTCATGTTTCCTTTGAATACTTTATAACCAATCCTTTTTTAACAAGTTGAGGTTCTGTGTAAGTATACTTTCATCCAGATGAATTTTACCCCAAATCACCAACCCGTCTGTCGGTATCTTTTCCCACTATATGCAACAAATTTTAGAGTGTCATTCCTCTGAATCAGCTGATTCACTGTTGATTTCACATTTAGCTCTAATTTTTCCATCACCGTCCAATGTGAGAAATATTGTTTTGTGTGAAACTAAATCCATCAGCTTTGCAATGGATTCTGAAGTTTTTCGTTTGACTAACACTTTCAGTAAAATGAACAAAAATAAGCTACATTTGTCCCTAGGGCTACCAAAACATCCATATTATCCAATCCACGTCTCACGGATTCAATAGATTTTGTTCACCTGGAAGTTTATGCCGTCCTTGATTAAGGTGATCGAGTAGTTTATCCAAGCCCCACTTGATTAAGGTGATCCTTGTTTCATCTATTGGCACTTGGCTGCATGCAAACCTCAAGCCCCACTTGGCAGTTGAGTAATTCATTTTTTTAAAACCATTTAACCTTATTAATATCATATTTACTTTTTTATTTTTAAGTATTTATTTTTTCAATTTAAATATATTAAAATAATATAAACCAACAGCTTTACTCCTTTCATATACGAGATGTGTCTAGGAAATTCTCAGTGAATTTTGTTTATTCTTAGTTGTTTGTCACTGCAGATTTCATTTATTCACAGTTGTTAGTCACTGCAAATATGAATTATGTACGCTACATATATGCATTATGTATGCTACAAGTAATTGTACACAATATCTTGAATAAGGGATCTAGCATACTATGTACAATTGCAAAAATCTGAGGTAGATAAAATCCATTCTATCTGCTTATGGAACATAAGTCAAATACCCTTGATTATTTCAGGACTTCTTCTCTCTCATGAATAATATGCACATTAGCAACATCACATTCAACTATGAAAGAGTGAGTCAAGGTTTGACAAGTAAAGAGGTTTACTGATCACATTGAAGTATTAGTCATAGGGAACTCGACTTGTGGTTTCTCCAGTTTCAAAGAAAAACACTTAAATAGATTTTTCATAATTTAAAGTCTAGCAGAATGAAGGTTTTGGGAATAATCATTCAAACCTTATCTTTGCATCAAAGCAATAATCATAATCTGAGTTAAGAAAAGGAATAAAGTAAAGGTTAAAACAGAAACCTCCAAGATCTGTATCTTTTATCATTTTTTTATCAATGAATTTATACAAATATTTTATCATTTTTTGTATCAATGAATTTATCAAAGTATGAAGGGATTTTCCTAGTGTTGCAAGGCGCTTAAGCACTTCCCTGAGTAATGTTTCACTCGATGGAATCATTGAAAGTAGTTTTTTTTTTTTTTTTTTATCACTGAAGGTTCAATTTATGAATAGGCATTACAGATCTCCGTACCTGCATGGTTTATCACTGAAGGTTCAATTTATAACTGGGCATTACATATCTCGCTACCGGCACAGACCTGTTGCCCTACAGCCCTTCTTGTTTCTTAAAAAGTATATCCAAGTAAATATTGAAAAGTCCTCAATCAATATTAGAATATGTTTTAAAATGACCATTTAAGGCTTATTTACGTACCATATCTCACTCTAAATAATCTTTAGTTTTTATTTCATACACCATACTTTCTCAAAGTTGAATTTGACTTGATGATGGTTTCCTTGTACACATTTCTCATAGATTCAATTAGTCGGAGGCAATTTTTGTATGATAATAATCATATTTTAATTTTTTATTTTCTAGATGCTCCTAGAGTTAAATTGGTTGAGTCCTTCATGACAAATTTTATTAGGTTCTATTTTTTATGCCACAAGTGCATTTGGTTTAAGCTCAAGTTAAGCTAAATCATGAAATCTGTACATTCCATCGATGAAGTCAAGAATACCTCTAGTGACAAGAAACCAATCTTTCTTTAAATCTATAAGAATGAATTGATTAAGCCAAAATTCAACAATTTTGCTATTTTTTTTTCAATTACAAAATCTAAAACATATTTTTTCTCAAAGATTCCACCATGTCAAGAAGGAAAATCACCACCACCCACAATTTAAAGAGTTAACTCATCTTCTGAGTCAATGCTTTTTTTCAATAGCCTTATCAAGGGAGGAAAATAGAAAAGAATCATTTTCCATATGGTGGCTACAACCAAAATAAAAAATGCATTCAGTCTATGTGGTATGTGCATGAAAAGCTTGCATTCAAAATTAGAAAGTAAATTTGTGGATACATCAATTAGTAAATTATTATTCAAGTGACTTGAATTTCTACTCCAAGTAATCTCTCTTCTTGAAATAGAATTTTTTCACATGTCTAACCATCCCGTAATACACACTTATCTTCATATTATTATTCTTTTTTATTGATTTAATGCCAGGATGAGTCTAAGGCTTACGATCAAGATACTCCCATCGACATTTATTTTCCTCCTATTTCAACTTGCCTTGACCTTTGACATATAGGTGTGCTTATTATTAATAAGATATTTTTCATCAAGAAACCATTTTTGATCCTTAATAAAAAAAACTTAGAAGAATGTATCAACTGTCGAATCCTTACAATATTCTTTGCACAATCTCTAGTTGGTTCAAAATGAGAAGAAAAACACATCAAGAGGTGTCTTCAAGATCATGACGTCCAGTTCTAAGAGTTTACTTTCTTTCTTTGGATTTTTATTTCTAAAATTACACAATTTTAATCAGAGTTTGATGTCAGCTAGATAATCCTCAATTCCTTCAAATAAATAAGGATCAAGAGAGGTCAACACCTTTTCTAATTGCATAATATCACATTCATTTTCCTTTTCCATCATGATGGTAGTCAATCTCACCCATTTAAAAATAAATGTGTTGGGAAATATACACCATGACAACCTCACCCCAATAGTCTCATCCTTCCTCCCATTTACAAAAAACGTGATTTAGTCATCCTTTGGATGTGTAACAATAGTCTTCATATAGTGACAAACCCCTTTTCTCTTGAAAATGTTTTCTATAGTTGGTTCCTAGAAAACATGTTTTCTATCATTTAAAACTACAAGGTCAATCTTAGTCACCATATTTAGAAAATTCTACTAAATTTTATATTTCTAAAATAAAGGTTTCATGTTGCAATTTGATCCACCTAAATATGATCATGAAAATGTCTAACCTAATGCTTCAAGGTTAATCTTAGTCACCATATTTATAAAATTATACTAAATTTTATATTTCTCAAATAAAGGTTCCATGTAGCAATTTGATTGACGTAAATATGATCATGAAAATGTCTAACCCAATGAATTTTTTTTTGAATAAAAAGGAAAAATTCTAGGCCATCAAATTTGATTCGATGTTGAAGTATGCTATGGTACCATGTTTAGAACCAGGAATGGACAAGAAATAACATAATATAATAAAATATTGAACAAAAGAGAAAACAACTCTCCAATATGAATGGTGCTATCTAGAGAATTCAATATACATTAAATCATAATGCATGCATGATGAAAAATATTATAATATGTTGTTCTTAGTTGTTGTTACATGTTGAACCCATAGAATCTTTTATTTATAGATACAAAATCTAACAATTTTCTTTGAATTATGGAGAATTTAATTCAATGAATAATAATAATAATAATAATAACAACAACTATACATCAGCTACATTGACAATTTAAGAATTATGATTAACACAATGAGAAAATTGATTGAGTTTAAAAATATTAACAAAATTGTTAGTCCATTACACAAAGATCAATTTCTTTATACATCATAAAAAAATAAAATAAGATATAATATTTCAAAAGAAATATATCCATGATTAACCATGTAAACACGATTGTCGCACAAAGTTCAATCCCTGTGGGGATTACCCTACTACCCTAAGGTAATGATTTTTAGTTTCATTTTTAATTTGTAATAACATTTAAAAATTAAAAATAAAATAATATATTCCATCATTATAAGTTTATTTTATAGCAATGTGTGCAAAATTTCAATCTTAACCCGTTTTTCTTTGGTTAACGTGGTTGGACAAAGTCCCATTTTAAGGATATAATATATTAATAATCTTAAAGCTAAAATATTATTTTCTCATTAAATAATAATAAAAAAAAATCCAAAAGTAGATATTAAGATAATATATTTTGTTGGTTTATAAGGTTTTTAAAGCCTATAATTCGTTGTCCAATTTCTATCTTAATGATTTTTTGTTTTCATTGAAATCTTTGGGAAAAGTCAAATATTATGAATGGGATAAATAATGATTTAGAAAATAGAATATAGTTTAACATACATGTTTGTGTTTTAAATAAATTAGTTTAGATGTAATTTAACTCTAGATTTGTCAAGAACCAAGATGTGTAAAATATATTTTCACTGTAAAAGAAGTTTTCATCTCAAAAATTTTGATTCCTTTCAACTCTTGATAGATCAAGAGTTGAGATGGATTTCATAAATCTAGAGTAAAGATGGATTTAGACTAATCTATTTTAAAAAAAAAAAAACATGTGCATTGACCTATATATTATTAGGAGATCATTAATAATATTTTCTAATATTTTTTTGTTTATTTGTTAATTTTAATTAAAAATATAAATATACTTATTTATTTTTATGTTTTTTATTTTATTTTATTATTTCTATTTTTTATTTTTATTTTGATGAGTCAAAATGTTAAACATTTTACATAGGATTAAACTTAACTTATGAACCTAAAATATGAAGAAATGTTTTAATAAAAAGTGGATGGGGTGAGAGGAAATATTTTATAAAATATAATATTATAGTATTTTATTTTACCCAATATTTATTACAGCTCTCACCAAGTATAAAGTTGTCAGGTATGAGGAATTACTAGTTAGTACATAATATTATTACATTTTACTCAATATTTCCCCACACCCCTACTCATTTAATGATTGAGTTTTAATTTTAGATTAATATATATATATATATATATATATATATATATATATATATATATATATATATATATATATATATATATATATATACTAAAATATGGACCACTTCAAGGAAAATATTGGGTAAAAGATACCATTATATTATTATACGTCACACCATATTTTTTGCAACCTAGTAAAAAGTAGTTGAAGATATGCATAAGCATTATAGAAAGTGTAAGCATTGTATTTTAGAGAATATTTTTGACACCACCTCCCCTCACATGTCTTACCATATTCCCCTCACATGTCTAACCATCCCGCAATATGCAATTGTCTTCTTCTTATGTTTCGTTTTTATTGATTTAGTACCACCGTCTTTCTGAGGCTTATGGTCTTTATCGGGCATGAGGGTAGTCAATCCCACCCATATGAAAACAAATTCCTTGAGCAATATAAGTCATGATGACCTCACCCCAAAAGTCTCATCCTTCCTCTAATTTATAATAAAATTCATTTTGTCATCCCTTGGATTTGGAACAATCGTATTCATATAGTGCCAAACCCATTTTATCTTGAAAAGGGTTTCCATATTTGGAGCCTAGAAATCATTTTTCTTCCCATTCAAAATTACAAGGTCAATCTTAGTGACGATCTTTAGAAAATTGTACTAAAATTTATCTTTCTCAAGAGAAAGGTTCCATGTAGCAATTTGATCGACCTAAAGTTGATCATGAAAATATCTAACTCAATGCACTTTTTTTTGGAATAAAGAGGCTAAATCTTAAACCACCAAATTTGATTCCATTTTGAAGTATGTTATGCTACGATGTTTCGAACCAGGAATGGAGAACACATAACATAATCTAGTAAAATATTGAGCAAAAGATAAAATAACTCTCCAATTATATGAATAGCGTCATCTAGAGAATTCAATATATCGTTGTTCTAGAGAATTCAATATAATGCATGTATTATGAAAAAAATGACAAAATGTTGTTCTTAATTGTTGTTACTGTAAAATCCCCAGATTTCAATGATTTTAAATTTTACATTCGTAAGTTGCATTTCATCATTATGAAGATGAAAAAAATGTGTTTAAAGAAATATGTTTACGATTCATGAATAAATATTACATGCTTATAGTTACTATATTTTTTTGGTAAATAACTCCAAGAATCCCAGAGCAGTTAGAAGGAGCAGTTAAACTGTAACAATTACCTTTCCCTATGGAGACAAATAGAGGATCATAGTGAGGGAAGGGGGTTCTGTGAAAAATAAAGAAGATGGGTAGCAAATGAAATGTTGGAAAAGGGGAGTGTCCAGAGCTCGTTTCAGACCAGTGGAATTTTGTTACTAAATCGAGGTGAACATTGGATTGGAGTCCTTAGGCCAACTTCTGTAGATTAAAAAAAAATTCTACCTTAGACTCTGGAGAGGAGAATGGGGCGATTTGAGGACATGATTGCCTCACTCATGGTTGGGTGGCACAAAAAAATATTAGTTCAATTCTCTGAGATAAGTATTACCATGTGTTTTAAAATTGATGATTAATTCTTAGTGCATGATAATATAAATCTAGTATTAATTTTGAAGAGTGCAAAGGAAAAGTATATAAAATCACAGGGGAACTAAGTTATGTAAATTTTTATAGAGAAAAGTATGTAAGGGTATTTTTGTGGAAAATGTTGATTGAATAATTATTCCGAATAAATGAAATTAGAATATCATATTATAGTGGTAAAATTATGTGTAGTAGAATAAGTAGAACAATGTCAGTATGATGATGGGGCCTGTGAAAAAAATCAAGGAAAATTGTATAGAACACCATGGGTAGGATGCTAGAAGAGAGGACTTTGAATCTAGCCTGAGCCCGAGTATCGAGTAGACTTCTCACTGTGTTAGAATAACACGAGGGTGAAACTCCTGAAAACGATAATTGGCAGTAAAGAAATTATATATCATTTAGTTATTATAATAATAAACTATAATAAATATAGAATGGGAAAAATAATTGTTAAGTAAAATGCATTAAGACAGAGCTATTTCTTTAAGAGGAGCAGTGAAGGTCTAGACTCCGGACCCAATGAAAGGTCGAGTCTGGAGTCCTCCATCCTTCAATTTGAGGTAGAGGACTACGAAACATTAACCAACATGATATGAACAAGAAATAAATCATATGCACATGTACAATGAACAATAACCAAAAAGGGGAAGGTCCACAAAAACATTAAAGTACAATTGTTGGTGCAACATATACTGGCGACCAATAAACTAAGCAATAAATGTTATTGATATCCATGTACACACTATACAATAAAACTGGAAGATCTAACATGCTAATACAAACTATCCTCACAAAGATGCATGAACCAATAAAACCCTCATGGCAAGACAAGTACATAACCAGTAAACAAATTGAACATATCCATATTATTGTTGGAAAAGATATAACCACTTTTCATAATCATAACGGTATTATACAAAACATGCATTACCACCCTCTTGGGTAGAGTAACCCCTTTCGCATTTTAAAACTGAAACAAAAATGTCTCAAAATAACAAGTCATCCTTCCCAAAATTACAGTTACTAGAATGGTTATGAGCACTATTAATAATTCAAATATGAAATTTCTAAGATAATAAAATTCGCATACATAGCCTCTTAACTAATTCAATTGAAAAAAAAAAGGACATGGAAACCATCAAAGAGCCTGAGTCAGAAACATCACAGGATAGATGGTGGAGTAGGCCCATGCAGCCACCAACCAGCCACAAGAGGGTTGTCCCTCAGATCCATGATATGCTTAACCTAAACACCAAGAGGATGAGTAATGTGGAAGAAGGACATACCTCGCAGGGTTGAATAGTCTGATGGGAGCAAGAGGAAGCCCACTGCTCATGGTTTTGGAACCACAGAAACCCCTTGAAAAAATATTATAATACCTAAAAACGAAACAAACTTAGAACCTATGGAATAGAGAAAAGTCCATGAACACAAAAACCCAATTCTAGCAATGCTTAAATGTTTTGAGTAAGGGAGGCAACTCTGTTAACAACAAGGAATAGACGTCCATCTCTCCATTGACGGATGAAACCCCCAACCCGTATAAAAGGAAACGAACAAAAAATTAAAGAAACCATGCCAAGGTTTAAAATAAAAAATTCAACGAAAACCTTTACAAGAATAATTCTTATCGCTTATACAGCTTAACCATGCCAAGGTTCACCCTGCATTTGCCATAGGACAACTCTAGGGTCTTTGTCACAAAGTCGATCTGTCATACGTCTTCGCACAAATAGAATAGAGTGATGTGGGAGGAAGAGGGGTTATCATTACCCAGGGAGGGAACTCTGTTAACAACAAGGAATAGAAGTCCATCTCTCCATTGACGGACGAAACCCCCAACCCGTATAAAAGGAAATGAACAAAAAATTAAAGAAACCATGCGAGGGTTTAAAATAAAAAAATCAACGAAAACCTTTACAAGAATAATTCTTACCGCCTATACAGCTTAACCATGCCAAGGTTCACCTTGCATTTGCCACAGGACAACTCTAGGGTCTTTGTCACAAATTCGATCTGTCATACGTCTTCGCACAAATAGAATAGAGCGATGTGGGAGGAAGAGGGGTTATAATTACCCTAACTCCCATCCGAGAGACTATGATCGTCGAATCAAGCATGCCCAAATCCAAAGGATGTGAGAACAACACATGCTATATGGAGGAAATGGTAGTCATTGGTAGAATATTTGAGATAAAGCTATGGAGAACCATCGATAAACTAGAGGCAGGGGTCGAAGACAATATCAAACAATTTTCTTCAAGCTGTGAAACCCAACTATATAAAATTAAGGCATAAGGATTGTATTAACTATAACTATGTGACTCTACCAATGAAAATAATGTGAGGTTTGGTAAGGTAGGGATGAAGTTACAACTGAACCTAGTCTCGAGGTTAAACACAATATTGGAGTAGGACCTTGTCTATAGATCCCAATGAAATCTGTTGTCTCGAAATGTAGTATATGTATATAGTTGGCAACTCTTTTTTTATCATATTTTATATTTGTTTTTCAATTGCGCAAATAGTAAATCCTTAGGCAGTAATAGAGTATTATATTGGAGTAATTTTATTTTTTATTTTTTCCATAAATGTCAATACTATGGTAAGTGTGGATATGGTGTAGGTGTGTTACACAACATTTTGTCACTGTCCCTGCAATCCCTCGTCCCGTATATTGGAGGACTATTCCCATCACTTGTGAACAGTAAAATGTCCTGAAAACACCTTAATGGAATCCTTCTGCATACGGGAAAGAATTCTCCTGAAGAATATTTACCCTGGAAAACCCTAAAAACCCATGTTTTGGCATTGGCGTGAGTAGCCAGTTCATCCCTCATGCCAATGGGGAAAATGTTAACTAGTGGGCATGCCAGCTGGTGCTATGTCCCTGTGTTCTACCCGCGCCAATCTATTTTGGAATGTTTTTTAACAAATAGAAGGTGAAAGTTTGATTTTAACAACTTCATAATGGATCATCAAAAAGAGTTTGGGCTATTTGGCTCTAGATCTCCCTGATTACGAAGTGTTTTTCCAACTCTCATGGAATCTTCCTAAGAGATAAGACTCTCCCCCATGATTATAGGGATCCTAACCTCTCCTTATCCTTCTATAAAAGCTTGCCCTCTCCATTGCAAGCTAGCTAAACATTTGGGAAGGAAATTACATCTGAGTGACAATCAAGAGTAGAGCTAAGGAGAACCTTCTGAGAGAGAGAGAGAGTTATGTCAAACCCCTGATGAGCTTTGTGAGACATGTCCCACTGGAACCCTATTGAAGAAAGATCACGACGGCAGAGCACTGAATATAATCATTCTCTCGTATCTTAATATACATGACTCTGCAACAAGATGAAACAAGATGGTCGGAGCACGGTTCATTTTCTTGTGTCAAGATCCTTAAAAAATGAAACAAGGTTGTCGGAGCAGAGTTCGTTTTCTTGTGTCAAGCTTCTTAAAAAAGGAAACAAGCTGGTTTGAGTAGAGTTCATTTTCTTGTGTCAAGCTCCTTAAAAATTGAAACAAGATGTCATGAGGATAGTTCTTTTAATGTGTCAACCTCGTTAAAAAAATGAAACATGTTCCCGTTCAATTCGAGTCTTTGATCAGATCTCGTAAAATCCCAGTCGAGTCTTTCTATTCATTTGAACCTTCACTCCATCTGCCATTCATATGGACTGAAGCTTGGGGGGCATGTACCTCAAATTGAGTCACCATGTTGGGGGCATGCTTACTTTTTTCAAGCATAGTTTGTTTCCATTTCAAGCTTGTGTAAAAAGGAAACCGGTTTCAAGCATTGTTTATCTTTGTTTCAAGCTTGTGTAAAAATGAAACCAACTTCAAGTAGAGTTTTCTAATTTCAAGCTTGTGTAAAAATGAAACCATTCCCATTTTATCTTTTGTGATTTCCATTTTATCATCCTGTTTTTACCAGATGAGCCTTGGTTTTCTCACTCCATCATTACTATCTGCTTGCCCGATCATATGCCTTCACTTGATTGTTTTACCCAATCCCGAGGAACTGCTGCAATGAGTGGTCTTCTTAGCCAACCTCTTGAGCTTTATCTTGTTCAGAGCAGTTCCATCATTACTGGAACCAGTAGCTACCCTTAGTACCACTCATTCCTCTAGGTGGAGTCACATTTCATCTCTTTTCTGACTCTCTAAAACTAAAAAGATTGCTAAGTCGCTTGTCATTTTGAGCTTGTTAAATTAGCTGCAAACCGATATCTACCCAGTATATGTTTACCCCTTTTTCAGGCTAGGATAGATTATTTATGAAAAAGGAATACCTTAGCCTTTCACGACTAGGAGGTTCTCTCAGACATAGTTTTCTACATTTTCGGATCTGTGGGACTACCTACGAAAAGGGACTGTTGCAGTTTTATTTTCCGTTGACTTTTCAAACTCTCTAAATATGAAAAGATGTCGAGTTATTACTTTTTCAGAATCGTTAAAAACTGATGACATCTGACTCCGTCGTAATGACGTTACTCGAGCTCCTCCTTACCAGGGCTCGTAAAATGTACTAGGTTTGATTTTTCCGAAGGAAAAACTTACATCACAAGCATATGCTATCCCCTTCAAGCTTGTTTTCAAAAATAATTGGGGTACTCGCCAGAAATGGTGGGGGAAAATGGAACCAGTATTATAGTCATGTTGGCAGTATGTCGCTCTTGAACATGGTACTTTTTTACATTCGTTTCGGGTAGGGAACATCTCATCTCATTCTCTACTTGCCTCCATGGGTTTGGGTAATCTCTTTTGACCGCTCATCTGCTCTTTGCCACGTCACCATGACCTCAGACCCCTTGATGTCAAATACTGCTAAATCCAATGTCATGCCGCCGATATGTTCAAGAGAAGTTGGCCTCTACAGTTTTCAACCTCCCTCTGATTCTCTGTTGGTCTTGATTCACACACATTCTATCCCTCTGTCTCGTGTCGATGATGTGGGAAACATTATGGCCCACTTTCCATCAAGGTGACTTCCTATCGACTTCAGCTCATTATCCAGGAAGCTGATCTAAAGACTCCCTTCAGGTACCTTGGAGCCTGCATGCCTCAACGGCAGATTCTTTGCATTCGACGTAAGGTTTTCATTATTGGCCTTCGATCGGATGATTCTGCAGGTGTTCGACGCCAAATCCCTGTTCACATTCCGTGTTTGTACCTCTTGTAACTTGAGAGCCATTTTCATTATTGGTGGTTTCTCTCGTGTTTGTTAATAGTTTTCATTATTGGCTGGTAATCAGATGATTTTATTGCATGTTCAACTTTTGCTCACATATTCGCATGCTTGAACTAGTACTCTGTTCAGGTCGAGATGGAGCTCCAGACCCTATATTTTTTCTGATAAACATCCAGGCTGCGGGTTCTTTATGGATTATTATGATTTATTACATGAATCTTTTTATTGGATGGTTGCGACCATACCTGAGTCTACTTGTTGATCCTTATTTACTGGATGGCTGCATCCATACCTTGGATCCTAGATTTTGTACACTCTATTATGGATGGCTGCACCCATACCACATATCATGTATCAGAGATATTAGTTGTATTTTGTATTCGTAGGTCTTCCGACGTTAGTGTTTTTAGTTGGATGTGTTCTCATAAAGTGTTTCACCCCTCCCTCTCTCTCGGACCTCATGCCTTAGGGGGTATTTGTTACACAACATTTTGTCACCATCAATGCAATCCCTCGTCCCGTACATTGGAGGACTATTCTCGTGACTTGTGAACAGTAAAGTGTCCTGAAAACACCTTAATGGCATCCTTCTGCATAAGGGCAAGAATTCTCCTGAAGAACATTTCCTCTGAAAAGCCCCAAAAACCCATGTTTTGGCATTGGTGCGAGTAGCCAATTCATCCCTTGCTCCAATGGGGAAAATGTACACTAGTGGGCGTGCCAGCTGGCGCTCTCTCCCTGTGTTCTGCCTGCACCAACCTGTTTTGGAATGTTTTTTAACAAATAGAAGGCAGAAGTTTGATTCTAACAACTTCAAAATGGATCATCAAAAAGAGGTTGGGTTGTTTGACTCCAGATCTCCCTGATTAGGAAGTGGTTTTCCACCTCTCATGGAACCTTCCTAAGGGATAGGACTCTCCCCCGTGATTATAGGGATCGTAACCTCTCCTTCTCCTTCTATAAAAGCCTACCCTCTCCATTTGCAAGCTAGATGAACTTTTGGGAAGGAAATTATAGCTGAGTGACAATCAAGAGCAGAGCTAAGCTGAACCCTGTGAGAGAGAGAGTTTTCTCAAACCATTGATGAGCTTTATGAGACATGTACCGCTGGAACCCTGTCGAAGGAAGATCATGACGTCAGAGCACTGGTTGTAACCATTCTTTCGAATCTTAATATACATGACTCTGCTATTGGTTCCATGATTGTGTTTGTCCATTATATAATGCAATTTCATTTGTTCCTCTCTGACTGATCGATAGTTATAAAGTGTGAAATATTACGTTGCATGTTGTCCCTCTTCTTTACATGTGTATAGGTATCTGGATGCAGTGAGCTCACGGATCGTGACCTGTCTAGCTAGGAACGTAAGCGCCACTTCTTCTTCGACAACAGCAGTGAAGGAATCACGGTAAGTGATCTATCGCAATTCTATATTTTGTAAATAGGAATCAATAGCCTTGTGTGTTTCGATTGTTGCTAGACCCACTCTAGGGCTAGTGTGATTGCTTCTGTCCGCAAAGGGTATTTACCTCCACAACAATTTGGTGACTTCGCTGGGGATCAGTGGGAGTTGGTCCTTCCTCCATTGGGTTGTTTTTTGGCTTTTTTTTTATTAGTCTTCTTTTCTGCTTCACCTTCCTTGGTGTTAAATCCTTGTTCAGCCCCCAGAAGACCAAATCTAGCCTCTGTTCGTTCATTTTCATAATTTTCTAGGGTAAACCTGATTGGCGTGGTTATCCTTCTGACAGTCACGCTGAAGGGCGCTAGTTGCTAGTTAGGCACCCGCACCATCCCCTATTTGGCACAGATTACAGCCAGACAGGCATGCCAGCCCTGCCTGGTTTTAGGGTTTGTCTATTTTTGGACTCTCTGAGCTTAAGTTTTGGTCCTGGTTTTTTTTTTTTTTGAATTTTTGAGTGCTTTGAAGCCATTTTTTACTGTGTTTAGCCCTTGTGCTACGGTTTTTTTCCCTTTTCTGTCAGTTTTTCATTTTAGCCCTAGGGCTTCTAGGTGCTTCAGTGTGATGAGCCTCCCGTGGGAGTTTTGGGTCTTTTCTTTCCCAGCCGACTTTATTTCCACTTCTTTGCATTCATCTTGTTGAATCCAATTGAGTCATTGTGTTTATTGAGTGATTGTCCTCTCTTTCGTTCTGTTTCGCTTTGTGTTGCTCCAAGTCTAGATCACACAGCATTTTTGAGTCTCTTTCGAGATTCTTCTTTGCTTTGAGGGATTTCGTCATTGGTTTGAGTCTTGATTGTGCTTGTTTCAGTTGAGTGAACTAGTTTTGTTTCATATCTCTCTTTGTCATTCTCGAATTGATGTTTTCATTAGTTTTGCATTTATTTAGTGCATTTTCTCTAATATATTAAAAAAAAAAAAAAACTTTTTCATTTTTGATTGGCATAGTGAAAATTGAAAACTCTTTCGCATTACTAGCATTGTATAATTCTAGAGAAATTTTTTCCAGTTTCATTAGCTTGCATTGAAATTGGTAGTGAATGTTTTTGTGTGTTCATTTCACTATCATTTAAAAGCTCTCAACTCTCTCGTAGATAGCTCTTCATTGAACTAAATGATATTTTGTGGCATGTAGTTTGCATCTAGAGGTTTTATGAGATCCAACATTCGATAGGGCCTTGAAATCAAAACATAAATTGAATATGAACTTTAAAATTTACTGAATTAACCTAAGGCAGCATTGGAACTTAACGGAACATCTAGTAGTCTAAGGTAGAGACGTGTTCCGGTGTCTTTAAGCCTAGTAGCTGTCGCTCGCCATCTGGCTATAGACAGTGCTAGTACGGACTTGTGCTCCTCGTACCGTCGAGTATATAAAGGGAGACCCCATTAGGTTACAAATCCTTTATCCATAGGAAGTCGAGTTTGCCACCTTTTACTCGTGATACACCAGACATAGAATTCGGAGAGATTACCTGCATGTACGTTAAGTCTTTGGTTGATTTCAATTTCATTTTTACCAAGGTGTATATGGCAGTTCATGGATATCTGGTACACCCATTTACCTAGATTACCGGAGCAGTCACTTTGATCTTTACTCACTCTTTTAACTAAAAAGATCATCGAGATCTTGTCCTTTCAAGGTCGTGTCCAACCTGAAAGTGATAGAGTCACCTTTTTCTTGTTTCTTGACTCTTAAAACATGAAACAACAGAGTCTGGTTTCAGTTTCTTAAAAATTAATCGCACAGGAAATATTCCTAGTTACAATTTTTTTCCTTAGTGTTTTATTTCAACGTCGTTTCCAATGGAAACTTTTTCGGAGTTTTCCAATCAAGGATTCCCCTCTGAAGGGAGTCCTAGTCCTTTTCTTGCTTTAGGAAATATTTGTGCTCCTTATATGGCCACGCTATCCCTCCCTGGGTTAATTTTTGGGTTGCTGGTTTGGTTGTTTTCAACCTCTCTAGTCTCAAGTGTTCTGGCTACCATACCATCTACTCCTCCACCTGAGCAATGCCATGTTGGTTTGAAGGTGGACCTCTCCCTTTCTTCGCCTATTTTTTAGTCCTCATCTTCTACTTCGCCTGGTGAAAGTTTGGATTCTAGTACCCATGTGGCTAAGAAGAAGAAGAAGAATACTAAGAAGAAGAAGTCAGATAAGCGAGAGGCTAATTCTACAGTTGTTGCTTCTAAAACACCTGCTCTCGATGAACCTTCCAACCCTCGGCGGAAAGTTAATTTCCATTGCATGTTGTCCCAGGGAAACCATCTACTTCAAGATTTCCCTAGAATTCCCAAGGTGCTCGAAGTATGGTCCAATGGTTGCTTGGCGTTGCCTTTGGCTTCCGGGAATCAGGTTAGGGGCACATCTTTAGCTATTGCTGATAAAGCTCCTAAGAAGTAGGGTAATCTTGCCAATCCCTGTAAGTTATGTGAAGGGCACCATTACATTCACCTTTTTCCATATATGGATAAAGCCAAGATAATGTTGGACAACCCTACTGTTTCTGCACCCTGCCTTCCGGCTGGTTACCAAAAGCTTTATTCGAGTCCTCCATTAGTTGATTCAACGATTGGTCAGGAGTCATCCTTGCTCGATCCCGCTCCCCCAGAAATTAAAATCCAGGAATCCGTTTCCATCCCATCATTCGACATGGCATCGGTCGACCTGACACCATCAGTGGTTCATTAGGTCTTTTCCGTTGAGAGTCGATCTCATCTCCCCGATGTTCTTCTTGTTTCTTTAGATTCCTCGGACTTGGCGAAATATTCGTCCATCCCTATCATGCAAGAATATGCTCCTCCTACTTCCGTGATGGAAGTTCAGGAGAGTGCTCTTCTTACTTCGATAACACTGGGGGAAAACCATCTTAGTTCGATGGTATCCCCCCCAAGTATTTTGGTCACTTCCTTTGATTGGAGTCGATTCTTCGGATACTGCATTCTGTCTTATGTGCCTTTCGAGATAACGGTACAAAACTTTGATTTGGTTGTACCTAGCACTATTATAGATGAAGGCACGTCTGTTAGTATCCTATCTTCCACTACTTGGCAGGATTTTGGTTCTCCACCTCTTATGCCTGTTACCCAGAATCTGTTGGCGTTTAACAGAGGAACCAATCAGCCGTTAGGGATCCTTCCGAAGTTGCCTATCACTTTGGGAGGGAAAACCATCCATATGGATGTGATGGTTGTTCCAGGCCCCTTGGATTTCAATTTACACTTGGGGCGTGACTATACTTATGTCATGGGTGCTCTTGTCTCTTCCCTCTTTCGTGTGTTGTGTTTTCCACACAAAGGTCGAATCGTGACCATTGATCAACTTTCATTCTTTGGTCCTAACATGACATCTAGTCCACCATCATTCCTTTTGGGTCTTTATCCACCGGTTGTATCTTCCCTGCCGCAAGCTAATTATGTGGCTACCTGTCCTGTGCCCGCATTCAGTGATAGTGTCGTTGTGCATTAGGCACTGGGGGCATTGGGTCTTTATTTCCGAGATGTTGTTCTCCCATCTAGTGTGGAACTCCTGGAAGCCATGACTTCTTATTCATCGTGATGAAAGGTCTTCGGAGCATAGTTCATTTTCTTGTGTCAAGATCGTTAAAAAATGAAACAAGGTCTTCGGAGCATAGTTCCTTTTCTTGTGTCAAGCTGCTTAAAAAATGAAACAAGAATTCTTAAGGATAGTTTTTTTAATGTGTCAACCTCGTTAAAATAATGAAACATGTTCCCATTCAATTCAAGTCTTTGATCAGATCTCGTAAAATCCCAGTCGAGTCTTTCTCTTGATTTGAACCTTCACTCCATATGCCATTCATATGGACTGAAGCTTGGGGGGCATGTACCTCGAATTGAGTCACCATGTTGGGGGCATGCTTACTTTTTTCAAGCATAGCTTTTTTCTGCTTCAATCTTGTGTAAAAATGAAACCGGTTTCAAGAATAGTTTATCTTTGTTTCAAGCTTGTGTAAAAATGAAACCAACATCAAGCAGAGTTTTCTGATTTCAAGCTTGTGTAAAAATGAAAAAATTCCCATTTTACCTTTCGTGATTGCCATTTTATTAGCTTGTTTTTTCCAGATGAGCCTTGGTTTTCTCACTCCATCGTCATTATTTGCTTGGCCAATCATATGCCTTCACTTGATTGTTTTACCCAATCCTGAGGAACCGCTGCAATGAGTGGTCTTGTTAGCCAGCCTCTTGACCTTTATCTTGTTCAGAGCAGTTCCATCATTACCAGAACTAGTAGCTAACCTTAATAACACTCGTTCCTCCAGGTGGAGTAACCTTTTAGCTCTTTTGTGACTCTCTAAAACTGAAAATATTGCCGAGTCGCTTGTCATTTTGAGCTCGTTAAATTGGCTGCAAACCGATATCTACCCAATATAATTTTACCCCTTTTTCGGGCTGGGATAGATTATTTACGAAAAAGGAATACCCTAGAATGTCACAACTAGGAGGTTCTCTCAGACATAGTTTTCTACCTTTTCGGATCTGTGGGACTACCTACGAAAAGGGACTATTGTAGTTTTCTTTTCCGCTATCTTTTCAAACTCTCTAAATATGAAAACGTGCCGAGTTCTTCCTTTTTCAGACTTGTTAAAAACTGATGACATCGGACTCCATTGTAATGATGTTACTCGAGTGCCTCCTTCGTAGCGCTCGTAAAATGTACTAGGTTGGATTTATCCAAAGGAAAAACTTACATCACAAGCATATGATATCCCCTTCAAGCTTGTTTTCAAAAATAATTGGGTTACTCGCCAAAAATGGTGGGGGAAAATGGAACCAGTATTATAGTTGTGCTGGCATTATGTCGCTCTTGAACATGGCACTTGTCTGCATTCGTGTCGGGTTGGGAACATCTCATCTCATTTTCTGATTGCCTCCATGGGTTTGGGTAATCTCTTTTGACTGTTCATCTGCTCTTTGCCACGTCACCGTGATCTCAGACCCCTTGATGTCAAATACTGCCAAATCCAACATTGTGCCATCGATATGTTCAAGAGAAGTTGGCCTCTGCATTTTTCAACCTCCCTCTAATTCTCTGTTGGTCTTGATTCACAAACATTATATTCCTCTGTCTCGTGTCGATGATGTGGGAAACATTATGGCCACCTTCGATCAAGGTCACTTCCTGTTGACTTCAGCTCATTATCCAGGAAGCTGATCTAGCAAATCCCTTCAGGTACCTTGGAGCCTACATGCCTCAATGGAAAATTCTTCACGTTTGATGCAAGGTTTTCATTATTGTCCTTCAATCAAATGATTCTACGGGTGTTCAATGCCAGATCCCTGTTAACATTCTGTGGATTGTACCTATTGGACCTTGAGAACCATTGTAATTATTGGTGGTTTCTCTCACGTCTGTTAACAATTTTCATTATTGGTTGGTAATCAAACGATGTTCTTGCATGTTCAACTTCATCTCACATATTCGCATGCTCGAAATTTTACTCTGTTCGAGTCGAGATGGAGCACAAAACCCTGGATTTTGTCTAATAAACATGCAGGATATGGGCTCTTTGTGGATTATTATGATTTATTACATGACTCTTTTGATTGGATGGATGCGAACATGCCTGAGTCTACTTGTTGATACTTATTTACTGGATGGCTGCGTGCATACCTTAGATCTCGATTTTTGCATACTCTATTATGGATGGCTACGCCCATACCACATATCATGTATCAGAGATATCAGTTGTATTTGTATTCGAAGGCCTTCCAACAGCAGTGTTTTCAGTTGGACACGTTCTCATAAAGAATTTCACCCTCCCTCTCTCTCGGACCTCATGCTTTAGGGAGTATCTGTTACACAAAATTTTGTCACCGTCCTTACAATCCCTCATCCCGTACATTGGAGTACTATTCCTGTGACCTGTGAACAGTCAAATGTCCTAAAAACACCTTAATGTCATCCTTATGCATAAGGGCAAGAATTTTCCTGAATAATATTTCCTCAGAAAAGCCCAAAAAACCCATGTTTTGGCATTGCCGCAAGTAGCCAGTTCATCCCTCACGCCAATGGGGAAAATTTACACTAGTGGGCACGCCAGTTGGTGCTCTGTTCGTGTGTTCTACCTACGCCAACCTATTTTGGATTTTTTTTTAACAAATATAAGGTGGAAGTTTGATTCTAAAAACTTTAGAACGGATCATCAAAAATAGGTTGGGTTGTTTGGCTGCGGATCTCCCTGATTGGGAAGTGGTTTTCCACCTCTCATGGAACCTTCCTAAGATATAGGACTCTCCCCCATGATTATAGGGATCCTAACCTCTCCTTCTCCTTCTATAAAAGTGTTCCCTCTCCATTTTCAAGCTAGCTGAACATTTGGGAAGGAAATTATAGCTGAGTGACAATCAAGAGCAGAGCTAAGGAGAACCCTATGAGAGAGAGAGTTCTACCAAACCCCTGACGAGCTTTGTGAGACACGTCCCGTTGGAACCATATCGAAGGAAGATCACGATGTCAGAGCACCGTTTGTAATCATTCTCTCGTATCTTAACATACATCACTCTACTATTGGTTCCATGATTGTGTTTTTCCATTATACAATGCAATTTCATTCATTCCTCCTTGACTAATCGATAGTTATAAAGTGTGAAATATTACGTTGCATGTTGTCCCTCTTCTTTGCATGTGTACAGGTATCTGGATGCAGTGAGATCACGGATCATGACCTGTTTAGCTAGGAATGGAAGCACCACTTCTTCTTCGACAATAGCAACGAAGGAATCATGGTAAGCGATCTATCACGATTCTATATTTTGTAACTAGGAATCAATAGCCTTGAATGTTTTGATTGTTGCTAGACCCACTCTAGGGATAGAGGGATCGCCTTTGTCTGCAGAGGGGATTTAAGTCCATAATAAAATGAAACAAGCTGGTCGAGGCACAGTTCATTTTCTTGTGTCAAGCTCCTTAAAAAATGAAACAAGGTTGTCAGAGCAGAGTTCGTTTTCTTCTGTCAAGCTCCTTAAAAAATGAAATAAGCTAGTTCGAGCAGAGTTCATTTTCTTATGTCAAGCTCCTTAAAAAATGAACAATATGTCATGAGGATAGATCTTTTAATGTGTCAACCTCATTAAAACAATTAAACACGTTCTTGTTCAATTCGAGTCTTTGATCAGATCTCGTAAAATCCCAGTCGAGTCTTTCTCTTGATTTGAACCTTCACTCCATCTGCCATTCATACGGACTGAAGCTTGGGGGGCATGTAATTCGAATTGAGTCACCATGCTAGGGCAATGCTTAATTTTTTCAGGCATAGTTTGTTTCCGTTTCAAGCTTCTATAAAAATGAAACCGGTTTCAAGCATAATTTATCTTTGTTTCAAGCTTGTGTAAAAATGAAACCAACTTCAAGAAGATTTTTCTGATTTCAAGCTTGTGTAAAAATGAAACCATTCCCATTTTACCTTTCATGATTTCCATTTTATCAACCTGTTTTTTCCAAATGAGCCTTGGTTTTCTCACTCCATCGTCATTATCTTCTTGCCCGATCATATGCTTCCACTTGATTATTTTACCCAATCCTAAGGAACCGCTGCAATGATTGGTCTTGTTAGCCAACCTCTTGACCTTTATCTTGTTCATAGCAATTCCATCATAACCAGAACCAGTAGCTACCCTTAATACCACTCGTTCCTTTAGGTGGAGTCACCTTTCAGCTCTTTTCTGACTCTCTAAAAATGAAAAGATTTCCGAGTCGCTTGTCGTTCTGAGCTTGTTCAATTGGCTACAAAACGATATCTACATAGTATACGTTTACTGATTTTTCGAGCTAGAATAGATTATTTACGAAAAAGGAATACCCTAGGCTATCATGAGTAGGAGGTTCTCTCAAACATAGTTTTCTACTTTTTCGAATCTATGGGACTACCTACGAAAAGGGACTGCTGGAGTTTTCTTTTCTGCTATCTTTTCAAACTCTCTAAATATGAAAAGATGCTGAGTTCTTCCTTTGTCAGACGCGTTAAAAAATTATGACATCAGACTCCATCGTAATGACGTTACTTGAGTTCCCCCTTCCTAGGGCACGTAAAATGTACTAGGTTGGATTTTTCTAAAGGAAAAACTTACATCACAAGTATACGCTATCCCCTTCAAGCTTGTTTTCAAAAATAATTGGGGTACTCGCCAGAAATGGTGGGGGGAAATGGAACCAGTATTATAGTCATGTTGGTAGTATGTCGCTCTTGAAAATGCACTTGTCTGCATTCGTGTCAGGTAGGGAACATCTCATCTCATTCTCTGCTTGCCTCCATGGGTTTGGGTAATCTCTTTTGACCGCTCATCTGCTCTTTTCCCTGACACCATGACCTCAGACCCCTTGATGTCAAATACTGCCAAATCCAATGTCGTGCTACCGATATGTTCAAGAGAATTTGGCCTCTACAGTTTTCAACCTCCCTTTGATTATATGTTGGTCTTATTTCACAAACATTATATCCCTTTGTCTCATGTCGATGATGTGGGAAAAATTATGGCCCACCTTTGATCAAGGTCACTTCCTGTTGACTTTAGCTCATTATCCAGGAAGCTGATCTAGAGACTCCCTTCAGGTACCTTGCAACCTGCATGCCTCAATGGGAAATTCTTCGTTTTCAGTGCAAGGTTTTCACTATTGGCCATCGATCGAATGATTCTGCGGGTGTTCAATTCCAGATCCCTGTTCACATTCCGTAGATTGTACCTCTTGTACCTTGAGATCCATTGTCATTATTGGTGGTTTCTCTCACGTCTGTTAATAGTTTTCATTATTCTCTTGTAATCAGACAATGTTCTTGCATGTTCTACTTCAGCTCACATATTTGCATGCTCAAAATTGCACTCTGTTCAAGTCGAGATGGAGCGCAAGACCCTGGATTTTGTCTGATAAACATCCAGGCTACAGGTTCTTTATGAAATATTATGATTTATTACATGACTCTTTTGATTGGATGGATGCGACCACACCTGAATCTACTCGTTGATCCTTATTTACTGGATGGCTGCATCCATACCTCGGATCCTGGTTTTTGTATACTCTACTATGGATGGCTGCGCCCATACCACATATCATGTATCAGAGATATCAGTTGTATTTGTATTCACAGGTCTTCTAATGGTAGTGTTTTTAGTTGGACGTGTTCTCATAAAGAATGTCACCCCTCCCTGTCTCTCAGACCTCATGCTTTAGGGGGCATATGTTACACAGCATTTTGTCACCATCCCTGTAATCCCTCATCCCATACATTGGAGGACTATTCCTGTGACCTATGAATAGTAAAATGTCCTGAAAACACCTTAATGGAATCCTTCTGCATAAGGGAAAGAATTATCCTGAAGAACATTTCCTCAGAAAATCCCCAAAAACCCATGTTTTGGCATTGCCGCGAGTAGTTAGTTCATCCCTCGTGCCAATGGGGAAAAGGTACACTAGTGGGCATGCCAGCTGGTGCTCTGTCCCTGTGTTCTGCCCGCGCCAACCTGTTTTGGAATGTTTTTTAAAAAATAGAAGGAAGAAGCTTGATTCTAACAACTTCAGAATGGATCATCAAAAAGAGGTTGGGTTGTTTGGCTCCGGATCTCCCTGATTAGGAAGTGGTTTTCCACCTCTCATGGAACCTTTCTAAGAGATAGGAATCTCCCCCATGATTATAGGGATCCTAACCTCTCCTTCTCCTTCTATAAAATCTTGTCCTCTCCATTTGCAAGCTAGCTGAACTTTTGGGAAGGAAATTATAGCTGAGTTACAATCAAGAGTAGAGATAAGGAGAACCATATGAGAGAGAGATTTCTGTCAAAACCCTGACGAGCTTTGTGAGACACGTCCCGCCGGAACCCTGTCAAAGGAAGATCACAACGTGAGAGCACCGGTTGTAATCATTCTTTCGTATCTTAATATAAATGACTCTGCTATTGGTTCCATGATTGCGTTTGTCCATTATATAATGCAATTTCAGTCGTTCCTCTCTAACTGATCGATAGTTATAAGGTGTGAAATATTAAGTTGCATGTTGTCCCTCTTCTTTGCATGTGTACAGGTATTTGGATGTAGCAAGCTCACGGATCGTGACCTGTCTAGCTAGGAACGGAAGCGCCACTTCTTCTTCGAAAAAAACAGCAAAGGAATCATGGTAAGCGGTCTATTGTGATTCTATCTTTTGTAACTAGGAATCAATAGCCTTGCGTGTTTCGATTGTTGTTAGACCCAGTCTAGGGCTAGTGGGATCGCCTCTGTCCACAAAGGGGATTTACCTCTACAACGAGGTTAGAAGTGGCGTTAGAGAAAATTTTGTGACACTGGGACTGAATGGGAAAACTACCGTGATAACAAGTGTGTTGAATTTTGTACATTGACATCAAGCAGGAAAGAATATTATAAATCAGTCGTAATGAGGAGGGGATCTAGAAATCAGATACCCAAAACTGCAAGAGGAGGTAATAATCTCCCAAATCCATAAATTAACCCATATATGTGGTTCCAAAGAAGTGTGGACCAGCACCATCAAACCAGTCGATTGTTGGAGGAATAACAATGGAAGACTAGCCAATTGTTGGACATTTTCCAGCAGTTGCAAACCAAGATGGCTCGAGTCAAAGCTGAAAATGAGAGATTAATGCATGAGCAGGAGAGAATTTTAATGATTCCCTCCAACATACAGAATCACCACAGCTAGAAACGCAGTCCTGAATGAGGCATTCGGAATGAAGGTGAACGTTAGCAATACGTTTACGATAATCCTGAAGGAACCCAAACCTAGTGAAGTAATAAAAGTAGAGCTTACACCGAGGTAGAATCTGGAAATGTCTCTAATAATAAAAAAGTGAAGAAATAGAAAGTGGAATTACAAGGAGAGATTAGGAATATAAAATCCCCCACATTTGATGGATAAATGGGAGAGGTTGTAGAGGCATGGCTTATTAACATGAAATAGTATTTTCAGGTGTATGAATACAATATTAACCTTAAATCCCGATTATCTATTTACGAACTCTGAGAAAATATACATTGTGGTGGGAGGAAGTTAAAATTTTTTGAGTAATAGAAGATCATAACATGACTTGGGATGAGTTCCAACAATATTTTAAGGATAGATACTTGAAAAAAAAAATTTAATATGAAAATTCCAAGGAATTTCATGATTTGAGATTGGGACAAATGACGATGAAAGAGTTCATAACTAAATTCACTTCCTTATTGGGGTACATACCATATCGCTGAGATGAAAAATAAAAGGTACGATGGTTCTTGAGTAGTCTGCCTGCCCATATGAAAGAAACTATTGTGTAAAAATGCTAAGGTGGGTTACACTTTCGTGAGAAACATGGTCAGAAATTTCAATTTTCCAATAGTTCGGCCGAACTTTTATAAAAGTTCGGCCAAACTATTATAAATTTATATTGAAGTTTTGAAATTAATTCGCCCAAACTAATTCTATTGTTTAAATTGACGGTGTATTGACAGTGTGGGTAAACATATTTTTGGCCAGAGATGGGAAAATTTCCAACAAATGTTTGGTCGAACTAATAGTCTGACCGACTATTAGTTCGACTGAACTTTTGAAAGTAATTGGGCCGAACTATTTCTTATAAATATACCGGCCCCGAAACCGCAAGAAGTTTCATTTTTGTTACTGTTCAGTTAGTTACCGTTGATGTTTGTCTCGTTCTGTGGTTGTCTATCTCACTCTGTTTGTGTTGGTTGTTGTAGGGGCTAGGATGGGAGAAAGTGAAGGTGAGAAGGTTATGCTCTCTTTATGGTTTTTTTGTTTTTTTTTTGTTTTTTTTTTGTGTTTACAGATTATTTATAATATGCATCCTCAATGCTGTCCTCGGTGATATGCGGCCTCTTCGTCTCGTTGTCTGCTCGTTGCGGCCTCGCCGTCTTGCTATTTTCTCGTTGGCACCTCATTGTCTCGCTTTCTCATTGTCTCTGAATTTCTAGGTAGAAGAAAAAACGCTTTGATTTGTTTTCTTCATGGATGAATGGTGATGTATTTTTTTGTGTGATCCCTAGATATATGCTTCAAGTGATCTCCTTGAAATGATTGTATTGGTACCCTTGGGAGCTAGATTGATAGGATTGATACGAGTAAGTAACATATGTAAAATACTATAGGTATTGTTAGTTTTGTAATGTATGGAGAAGCTAACTATTATGTTCTATCATTACTACTATAACAAGAATATCATATTAGTAATGATGATAATATATAAGTATTGGTAAGTTTAACCAAGAATGATACCTATGCAGCTTAATTAACTAGGTTCTTGTACTCAACTTCATGATTACATTGGTGAAATGAGCAATACATATTGTTCTTTCCATAATTGATCTTGATTGAGCTTTGTTCTTAATTTAATTCTTGTAAATCATGCAGCCGTATGCTTAATTATATAGTAGGATTAAGTTAGATTTCACTATCATATATATTTTCTTATACTCCATTAAACCATCTGTTTAACCGTATAGAGCTTACATATCAATATTAACTCACATATGGATAAATATAATGGTAATCACACATTCCAATCACACTTAGTACTAAACATATGTGTGTACCACCAAATTAGTCCTTTATGCTCCTTCTTTTCCTTGTTGATTCAAGAATAATTATTCTCGCAAAGGAAAATACTTGGGGAAAACAATGTAAAAAAGATGTGTACCCGGGAACCTCTAGTTACCATTTGTATCTTCGGCCCGTCGACTCTCAAGGGTTAGATTCCATATAGACAAAAAGTAAACGGTGGTATAACCTAAAAGAAAAATATGGCAACAACATAGCAGATCAATTTAACAAGTAAACAACGGGAACAAATTTTTTTCAAAAGAAACCTATGGGTCTAAAACAAAAAATATATAAATAAACCAAAACCTCCTCCGTCATTACAGAGCTGAGTGCCCCGGAAGCAGGAGGGGAGGAGGAATGAGTGTAGAGATCTAGGAAGGGAAACACATCACAACCACATTTATTTTAGTTTATAAAGCTTCACACTCCTCAAATCACAATCGTAAATAGATGTTCAAACCAAAATTATTTTTTGGAGAATGAATCATGTTTATCCATCCAAAAGGTCAACAAACCTCCATACATCTAGAGTGGATATATGCATGCTAGGACTGGATAACATTTGTCTAGGATTCTTATTATCTTATTTTTTTTATTTAAAATTTAATAAAATGTGTAAGATGTATATATCTTGACAACTTTATTTAATTTTGTTTACCAATTGTGATACTATAATAAGGATATCAGATTAGTAATGGTGATACTACAAAGTATTGGTAAGGTTGATCAAGCATGATACATATCCAGCTTCATTAACTAGGTGTTTGTACTCAGCTTCATGATAAAATTAGTGAAATGAGCAATACATATCATTCCTTCCATAATTAAGCTTCATTGAGCTCTGTTCTTAGCTGAATTATTGTAAATCACCCAACCGTTTGCTTGCTTATATAGTAGGAGCAAGCTAGATTTGAATATGATATACCTTTTCTAATACTCGAATAAACCATGTTTATCCGTATAAAGCTTACATATCATATTAACTCACATATGGGTAAATATAATGGTAATCACTCATTCTAATCACACATAGTACTCAATATTATGTGGTTTCACTAAAGGTTCTTGTGTTTCCATAAGAGATGCATGTTTTATTACGTTGATACTTCAAAATCACTAGTACTAATAAGCTTAGTATGAACCATCATAACTAGATTATACTATTCATTATGTTCGAGCATCATTGATTACTAGAAGCTTACTAGTTAAGATCAACTTATAACTTGGAGGTTATGTTTCAATAGTGTTAAGTGAAACATGACCCTTGTAGCTATCAGTATAAGTACCATTTTATTCATTATTTAACCTTATTTCTTCTATTACACTTATCTATTAGATATGTTCCCATTAATATTTGTAATGATATAGGGCTAAAACCGCGATGGTGGGTTACACTTTTGTGAGAATCGGGGGTGGAAAAGTTATTTTCCGAATAGTTTGGCCAAAATTTTATAAAATTTCGTCCAAAATGCTCTAGAGTTCGGCCAAACTTTCGAAATTATTTTGGCTGAAATAAATATACCATTTACATTGATGATGTTTTGACGACATGGGAAAAAATATTTTTAGCCAGAGATGGGAAAACCGACAACAAAATTTCAGTCGGACTAATATTTTGGACAAACTATTAAAATAATTCAGCCAAACTTTAGTTTATAAATATGTTGGCCCGCAAATATGAAGAGGTTTCGGGATTATAACCATTTCCATGACTCTATCTATTTTGCTTGCTGAGGTTGTTCTATTTGCTATATGCCGCAACATTTTCTACTATGTTTGCTGAGGTTGTTGTGTTTTCTATTTGCTATTGCAGGGTCCTGGTGTTGCACAGGGGCAAGGAGGTGAGAAATTTGTTGGTTTTCTTATTTTTTGGTTTTCTTTGTTAGGTCCCTATATTACTAGTTTAGTCCCTTATTGTTATTAGTGTAGCCCCCTTATTGTTACTGTTGTACCCCTGTAACCCCAATATTGTTATTATTGTGCCCTTACATTGTTATTGTTAGGTCAACTAAGATTATATTGTGGGCCCATGGACTCCTATATATAGAAGGAGGTTTTGGTCATTTGTAACATCCAAGAATTGTTCATTTATGTAATGTATTAGAGGTTTCCCCCTCGAAGTGGCTGATTTCTAAGGCGTTGATCTCTCTTTTGTTCTATTTTTGGAGCTAGTTTCATAAAATTTGGTATCAGAGCTTTGGATTCTAGGGTTTCATTGCTCCGAACAGGTCATCGTGGAATTTTTGCTATAAATTTTTTTTCTACAAAGGTTCAGAAGCTGAAATTTTTAGAGTGTGAAGCTGAACTCCTGAGGAACATCATCGAAAAATTTCAAAGCTTGTTTCGCAATATTTTCAACGATATGGTCTATGGAAGTTAGGGCTTTTTGTAGGCTTCTGGATTTAACCTAAATAGGTCATCGCAACATTTTCGCTATAAATAGTTTTCTACAAGGTTTCAGAACCTGAAATATTCACAGGGACAAACTTAAATCCTGAATAACTTTAAAAATTACGGATCTTGGTTCGCAATAGTTGTGGAGATATGATCTGTGGAAGTTAGGATTTTTTCAGGCTCCCAAATTTCATCTCAAATAGGTGACCGTGGAAAAAGCTTCATAACTCTCCCTCTAAGCGTCTGATTGTGATTCTGTAAAAAGTGGTTGCAAGTAAAAGGAATTTAGTTTATTTTCTATAAATTTCAGAGCCGAAGGACGAAACAGTGACATGTTGTAAGTCATACAAGTTCTCTCTATTGAACTAGTCCATAATTAGATCATTGTGGGAGGTTGGACATAAATTTTCCTTGAAGATTCCAAATCAGGTCAAAACTGTGGCATTTGAAAGAGGATTCAGAGGGCTACCTCAAGGTTGAATTTCAGATATTGAAGATATGAAATCACAGAGATAATTCAGTTTCAATATCAAGCTCCTCGAAAGCAAGAAAAAGGTGTGTATTTTTTTTCGAATTACATAAGTCTCGTTTGAAAAAAAATTGTTTGAATTTATTCCAAGGGAAGATTGAAGAATAGATATCATTATTGGGTTCCAAAATGCCACCTAAAAATAATTCAACGCCCATTAAGATTTTAGAAGGCTCTACTATGACTCATGAAGAGGAAGAAATGCAACATGAGATGTCAAAATTACAAGAGAAAGTGCACCTATCGCAAAGAGTAACAAAAAATGAAATGGAAGTTTTGAAGAAAGGCATGGAATATAATATTGATGGTTTGAAGAAAGGCATGGAATCTAAGATGGAGGGCATGGAAATTGGCATGGAAGCTAATATATATGACATGGAAGCTAAGATCGATGAAAAAATGGAAAACATAAAGAATGATCTAAAAGTAGACATCAAAGGTTTGGAAAATTTGATACAAGAAATGTTTCCTAATGGAAAAAATATAGTAGAGGAAACTCATGATGAGAAAAAAATAAATGTTAATCGTGATTTCATAAACTCTAATTTTGGATGGAAGAACCACCATATTCCAAAGATGGATATGAGGAAGTTTGATGGCAAGGATCCCGTAACATGGATAATACAGATGGAGAAATATTTTGATCTCAATAATGTGAAAAAA
This sequence comes from Pinus albicaulis, assembly GCA_034641835.2. Classification (NCBI taxonomy): domain Eukaryota; kingdom Viridiplantae; phylum Streptophyta; class Pinopsida; order Pinales; family Pinaceae; genus Pinus; species Pinus albicaulis. The sequence goes on along the minus strand of CM076583.1, from coordinate 890,892,335 downwards.
ACACAAAAGGTATGCATTGCAACTTTACATTTAGAACAAAATACATTTGTATAGTATCGATGGCTTTGCTCCCGCAAAAAATTTGTCACCTGGTCAATTTTTACGGAGGAAATGATAGCACATTATGAGGATACAAAAAGAAATACCTTCTTTAGCCAATTGATAAATCTCAAACAAAACGGTTTAGTGGCGGAGCACATTGAGGACTTCCAAAAATTGAATATAAGGGTAACTGATATTCTAGAGGAACACAGGATTGATGTCTTCATAGGGACTTTAAAGGATAACATCCAACCTAAAGTTTGAGTTTGGGAACCTGATTCATTGGAGAAGGCAGTCAGGTTGGCAAGAAAAATTGAATGTAAAATTATAGCAACAAGGAAGCCTACCACTCACATATATAAAGATGGAAGTGTTGCTACTCCTAGACTTCCACAACCTACAAGGTTGACACCACAACAATTGGAAGAAAAAAGAGCAAAATGTCTTTGCTACAGTTATGATAGCAAATACACTAAAGGTCATAAGTGTGCAGAGAAGAAAATATTTTACATATATTGTGAAGAGGAAGAAGAAAGTGAACAAGAATATTAAAAAGAAGAGGATATACACCAGGAACCAACCCTAGAAGAGGAAGAAATGAATCTGACCATATCATGTAATGCATTGGCAGGAATTACCACTCCGCAAAATCTCAAGATAAAAAGACATATCCAGAAGAAAAAGGTAATAGTGTTGATTGATTCAGGTAGTACCCATAATTTTATTCATTGTAAGGTAGCCAAGGAATTGAATTGTTTTCTATACCCAGCACCAGAATGTCCAGTGATGGTTGCAAATGGAGGAACTATAAATTTCTTTGGAAAATTCCATAATATCAAGCTAACCATGGGGGAATATGTATTGAATATTCCAATGCTTTCCATTCCTATGGGAGGTGTTGATGTTGTACTAGGAGTACAATGGTTACAATCTTTGGGGATGGTAGCTTTTAATTTTCAAGAATTTTTCTTGAATTTTTTTTCAAAAGGAAAGGAAGTTAAATTACGGGGTATCATAGGGAATCTAGGAAAGATAATAAGCTCTAATTTCATGACAAATCTTCTGAAGAAATAAAAACGAGGCATAATTGCAAAGTTATGCTCACTAGACGTTCCAACATCAAAATCATCTATTTCTGCAGATCTCCAAAAATTCTTGGAAAATCATTCCAAGGTGTTTGAAAATCCCAAAGGAATCCCACCTATTCGTGATCATGATCATGCTATTCATTTGATTCCAGGAAGTGTTCTTCCAAACATGAGGCCTTATAGATATCCTTATGTCCAAAAGAGCGAAATTGAACGTATGATTGTAGAAATGTTAGAGGCTGGTATAATTCAACCTAGTCAAAGTTCTTTCTTTGTTCCAGTAATATTGGTGCACAATAAGGATGGATCATGGCGCATGTGTCTGGATTATAGGGAGCTCAATAAGCTCACAATTAAATATGAATTTCCCATTCCTGTGATTGATGAATTATTGGATGAATTACATGGAGCAATTTATTTTACCAAATTGTATCTTCGCTCAACATATCATCAAATTATAATGAAGACTGAAGATATTTCGAAAAAAACATTTTGAACTCATGAGGCTCAATATGAATTTTTTTTCATGCCTTTTGGCCTTACCAATGCACCTTATACATTTCAAGGGTTGATGAATTCCATTTTCAAACCCTTCATTAGAAAATGTGTGCTAGTATTTTTTGATGATATACTAATCTACAACACGTCTTGGAAGGATCATGTTCAACATGTTGACAGGGTGCTCAAAATATTGCAGGAGAAACAATTATATGCAAAAACATCCAAATGTTTCTTTGGAGTCCAAGAGGTGGAATATCTGGGTCATATTGTATCTCACAAGGGTGTTAAGGTAAACCCTAACAAAATTAAAGCCATTAAGGAATGGAAATTCCCCACAACCATAAAGAAGTTGCGAGGATTTATCAGGTTAAAAGGGTATTATCGCAAGTTTGTTAAGAATTATGGGAGAATAGCAGCACCTCTAACAACATTAATGAAGAAATATGAATTTTCATGGAATCCTGAAGCAACTAAGGCCTTTGAACATCTTAAAGAGGCCATGTGCCTAACACCGGTCTTAGCTACACCAGACTTCACAAAAATCTTTATTGTGGAATGTGATGCCTCAGGAAATGGAATTGGTATTGTTTTAATGCAAGAAGGAAGACCCATTAATTTTGAAAGTCATCCAATCAGAGGAAATTATTTACAGAAGGCTATTTATGAGAAGGAAATGTTAGCAATACTATATGCACTAAAGAAATGGCGAACTTACCTAATGGGAAGAGACTTCAAGGTAAAAATTGATCATGGTACTCTTAAACACTTTTTGGAGCAAAGAATATCTTCAGAAGAGCAGCAAATCTGGGTCACAAAGAGGTTGGGTTATTACTTTGAAATAATCTACAAAAAAGGGAAGCTAAATGTTGTTGCAGATGCACTCTCAAGAAATAATGAAGAGGTGGAAGCATTGTTTTGTGCCATTTCTATTATCTACCCAAATTGGATAACCAAAGAAAGGGATAAATGGAAGAAGGAAAAAGAAGCATGGAAACTCATTCAAAAGTTGCAACAAGATCCTAGTAAATCTGATACATTTATTTGGAAAAATGATTCCATATGGTACACATATCACTTATATCTTTGTAAGAATTCCCAACTCAAACAAAATATTCTTTTGGAATTGCACACTTCTCCTTTAGGAGGACACTCAAGATTTTCAAAAACTTACCACAGGGTGAAGAAAGATTTTTTTTGGGATGGCCTTAAACCTGATATTTAAAAGTTTGTGGCGGAATGTTTGGTTTGCCAAAAAAATAAAGTTGAGACAATTAAGACCCCGAGTTTTCTACAACCTTTATCCATTCTAAGTCAACGTTGGGAGGAGATTTCAATTGATTTTATCATAGGTTTATCTAAGTTCGAAGGAAAGAGTGTCATCATGAGTTGATAGAATTACCAAGTATGCACACTTTTGTGCATTATCTCATCCATTTAAAGCAATTACAGTTTCTACGACATTTATAAACACAATTCAAAAGCTACATGGAAACCCAAAGGTTATTGTGAGAGATAGAGATCCCATTTTTACTGGAAATTTTTGGACAGAGTTATTTTCTTGTTTGGGTACTCAATTAGCTCATAGCTCATCTTATCATCCTCAGTCCGGTGGTCAAACTAAGATAGTAAATAAACGTTTGGAAGGATATCTTCATTTTTTTGTATCTGATAAAAAAATAGAATGGGTCAAGTGGTCACCTCTCGTTGAATGGTGGTATAACACTTCCTTCCATACTGCAGCAAAAATGACCCCATTTATGGAACTTTATCGATATCATCCACCATCCATCACATCATATTTAAGAGAAACTTATAAGGTTCAAGCAGTGGAAGATCACATCGAGCATCAACAAGAAGTTCTCCAACTCTTAAAGGATAACCTAAATTTGGCAGAAAATCGAATGAAACAATAGGAAAATCAACATCGTAGCGAGAGAAGTTTTGATTAAGGAGACTGGGTATTTTTACAGCTACAACCACACAAAAAACTGTCCCTCAAGCAAGCTAATAAGGATAATAAATTATCGCCAAAGTACTATGGTCCTTACAAGGTGTTGCAAAAGATTGGTACTATGGTATACAAATTGGAGCTTCCTGCTTCTTCGCGAGTGCATCTAGTTTTCCATGTTTCATGCTTAAAGAGGGTTATAGGTGAAAATCTTCCAATTCAAACAATATTTCCAGAACTTGATGAGGAAGGAAAATTCATATTGGAACCTGAAGAGGTCACGGAAACAAGAACTCGAAGCTACGAAATCAATCAATTTTAGAGTATCTGATCAAGTGGAAGAACTTACCCAATGAAGATTCTACATGAGAGGATGAGAATTTTATACAGAAGCACCCAGAGCTACTCAAGCATTGAGGAAATTTTTTTTTTGAAGGAGAGGGGCATGTTAGGTCCTTGTATTAATAGTTTAGTCCCTTATTGTTATTAGTGTAGCCCCCTTATTGTTACTATTGTACCCCTGTAACCCCAATATTGTTATTATTGTGTCCTTAGATTGTTATTTCTAGGTTGGCTAGGATTGTATTGTGGGCACATGGACTCCTATATATAGAAGGAGGTTTTTCTCATTTGTAGCATCCAAGAATTGTTTATTTATGTAATGTATTGGAGGTTGCGCCCTCAAAGTGGTTGATTTCCAAGGCGTTGATATCTCTTTTCTTATATTTTTGGAGCTGGTTTCATTAAAAAAAAGAAAAAGAAATGTTCTCATGTTTTAATTTTATTGCTATGTTTTTTTGTTTGCAGGTAATTTGTAATTTGTGTCCTCCACAACGTCCTTGTTGCTCTCTTTCTTGTCTTCTCATTGCGGTCTCATCTCATCTCCAAATTTCCAGGTTGGGACATGTGTCAAATAACTTCCCCACATCCAATGAATACTTCATTTCATGGTTGGAAAAGGGTGTGAATTAAAGGTTTTTTCTCTTTCATTCCATCATATATTTAATGGATGTCTCAACAACTGTGATTTTTAAATTTTTTTGTTGCTTGAAGAAATTTTACAAAACAGTGCAGCTTAAATTTTCTCTGTTTCAAAATGAAATGATTTACTTAAAATAAAAAAACCTTCAGAATTGATTCAAAATGTCTATCCCTTCAAGAATACTAAGTAAAATCAATGACAACTCCACATCTTGAAAACCATGCCATTCAGAAAATCCATTCTTTCAGTACAGTAAAAAATATAGGGAAAGGAAGATAATATCATTTTAGCTAAGGAAGATAAAGATGTCATAACATAACTCTGATATATAAGCACAGTCTTCAATTCCATTGTTTTTTACGTAAAGTACTATCTTCACATTAAATCTTTGTATAACGTTACTCTATAGAACATCATGTACTTTTTACTGAAGAAGATTTTTTTAAAGATAAATAACAAACAGAGGCTAATATTTGAATCACATAGGATATTCAAAGAACCTCAAAAATAGAGATTGAAACACTTATTTATTCCTTCACAACCACGTACATTTCATAAAAAAATTATATAATCTGTGGATTTTCTTTCCTCTATACTGTTTCTCCAAGTTATCCAGTTTGTTAAAAATCACAAGTGGGTTGCAAAAGTAGATAACAGATCCAAACAAAGAGAGTTGGAGTTTAGAAGCACCCTTGTGACATTACACATCACAAGAACAAGTTATTCACATAATATCTCATCATCACAACTTTAATATATTTATACAATTAAGTCCATAACAATTTAGTTGGAAAAGGGTGTGAATCAAAGGTTTTTTCTCGTTCATTTCGTCATCCATTTAATGGATGTCTCAACAACTATGATTTTTCAAATTTTTTTTTGCTTGAACAAATCTTACAAAACAGTGCAGTTTAAGTTTTCTTTGTTTCAAAATGACATGATTTACTTCAAATAAAAAAACCTTCAAAATTGAATCAAAATGTCTAGCCCTTCGAGAATAACAAGTAAAACCAACAAACAACTCCACATCTTGAAAACCATGCCATTCAGAAAATCCATTCTTTTAGTGCAGTGAAATATACAGGGAAAGGAAGATAATAGCATTTCAGGTAGCGAAGATAAAGATGTCATAAAAAAACCTATGATATATAAACATAGTCTTCAATTCCAATGTTTTGTAGGTAAAGTAATATCTTCACATTAAAGCATTGTATAAGGTTACTCTACAGAACATCATCTACTTATTACTGAAGCATATTTTTTAAAATACAAATAAAAAATAGAGGCTAATATTTTATTCGCATAGGCAATTCAAATAACCTAAAAAACAAAGTTTGAAACACTTATTTATTCCTTCACAATTGTCAATCAGGTACATTTCATAAAAAAAATATATAATCTATATATTTTATTTCCTCTATAGTGTTTTTCCAGGTTATCCAGTTTGTTAGAAATCACAAGTGGGTTGTAGAAGGAGATAACAGATCCAAACAAAGAGAGTTGGAGTTTATAAGAACCCTTGTGACATTGCACATCACAAGAAAAATTTATTCACCTAATAATTTATCATCATAGCTTGATTATATTTATACAATTAAGTCCATAACCATTCTCCCTAAAATGGGATTTATTTGGTAAATTTTGAGGGCTCAAGTCTACCCCAAAGAAGTTATACAATCCGCATTTCTTGGCCCTTTCTGCATCGAGTTGGTTATAATCAACTTGGGTAGAAAAATTAGTCAGTCCTATCCAACCAGTTGCATCCCCTTAGTGTTGAAATTTACTATCTTCACATTAAATCATTTTATAAGGTTGCTATATAGAACATCATCTAATTTTCACTGAATCATATTTTTTTAAATACAGATAACAAACAGAGGCTAATATTTGAATTGCATAGGAAATTCAAAGAACCTCAGAAAGAGAGATTGAAACACATATGTATTCCTTCACAATCAGGTACATTTAATTAACAAATTATATAATCTGTCGAATTTTTTTCCCCTATAGTGTTTTTCCAAGTTATCCATTTTTTTAGAAATCACAAGTGGGTTGCAGAAGTAGATATCAGATCCACACAAAGAGAGCTGGATTTGAGAAGCACCCTTATGACATTACACAACACAAGAACTAGTTATTCACATAATATCCCATCATCATAGCTTTATTATATTTATAAAATTAAGTCGATAACCATTCTCCCTAAAATGTGATTGATTTGGTAAAGTTTGATCACTCAAGTCTACCCCAAAGCAGTTATAAAATCCACATTTCCTGGCCCTTTCTGCACCTATTTGGTTACAATCAACTTGGGTAGAGAACTTAGTGAGTCCTATCCATCCAGTTGCATCCCCTTAGTGTTGAAATTTACTATCTTCCTATTAAACCGTTATAGAAGGTTACTCTACAAAACATCATCTACTTTTTACTCAAGCATATTTTTCTAAAGATAAATAACAAACAGAGTATAATATTTGAATCACATAGGCAATTGAAAGAACCTCAAACGCTGAGATTGAAACACTTATTTATTCCTTCACAAATAGGTACATTTCATAAACAAATTATATAATATTTGGATTTTCTTTCCTCTAAAGTGTTTTTCCAGCTTATCCGGTTTGTTAGAAATCACAAGTGGGTTGTAGAAGTAGATAACAGACCCAAACAAAGATAGTTGGAGTTTAGAATCACCCTTGTACATGTCATTTCTCCCACAAGCTCATCAAGGTATGTCTTTTGACATAACTTCATCAACCACTACCACTAGTTGTTTTAGTAAGTGCATAAAATATTTTTTTCAAACCATGTACATGTCATTTCTCCCACAAGCTCATCAAGGTGTGACTTTTGACATAAATTCATGAACAACTACCACTAGTTGTTTTAGTAAGTGCATAAAATAATTTTGGAAACCATGTACATGTCATATCTCCCACAAACTCATCAAGGTGTGACTTCTGACATAACTTAATAACCCACTACCACTAGTTGTTTAAGTAAGTTCAAACCAATACCACTTTAAGGAAAACCGTGTACATGTATCATTTCTCCCATACATGTGTCATTTCTCCCATAAAGGTTTAAGAAAAAATCCAAGCATGTGGTATTTTTATGTCATTTCTCTGTTATTTCTATGTCATTTATCCCATAAACTATAAGGCAATGTCATTTCTCCCATATATACTATAAGGAAAACTTTAAGGAAAAACAAGTACATATTATTTCTTTCCTAAACTCTAGGCAAGGAAAACTTTAAGGTGCATGTCATTTCTAGATGTCATTTCTCCCATAAAATTTAAGGAAAAAATTAAGGCAAACCATTCACATGCCATTTCTCCTATAAACTAAAGGCTTTCTCCAATTAATTAAAGGAGAAATTTAAGGCCTAAAAACTGAACCTAAAGTGGTTGAAATTCCATAGTATTTTAGCCTGTCTGTTGAGTGTTAACTTCTACAAGTTCTAAACATAAAGTTTGTAAAGGGCCAGGTAGCCTCCGGATCTCATCTTTTCTGAAAGGTGACATATCCAGTAAATGCCCCTACAATCAATCTCTGGAACAAATCTAAATAGAATTTGTTCATTTTAATATCCATAAACCATAACCACTTTAAGGAAAATCGTGTACATATGTCATTTCTCCCATACATGTGTCATTTCTCCCATAAACTCTTAAGTCAAACTTTAAAGCATGTGTCGTTGGCTTTTTCCCATTAGCTTTAAAGCATGTGTCATTTCTCAAGGCTTTCTCCCATTAATTCAAGGAAAACTTTAAGGCCTAAAAACTGAAACTAAAGTAGCTAAACTTCCATAGGATAGGATCCCCCAAACTCAAGTGGAGTAAAATATAAAATGTTAAAAGAGGAGTGTTTTATGATGTAATGGATCTTAATAATCTAGATTGACATGGATGTATTTTTATTGTACCAAAATTTACACCTTCCATGTTGCTTTATTCTTGTAAAATGTTAAAAGTGGAGTGTTTTATGATTTAAGGGATATAAATAATCTAGATTTAGATGGCTACAGTGATATGATGATAGTGTAGGTTGATGTTGAAGTTGTAAAATTATTGTACATATAAAGGATGAATGATAGTACAAGCCAAAAATGGCATTATTATAAATTATTAAACAATTTGATAAGTGCTAAATCATACTTCTTATTAAGGACATAACTAATTTGTAAGTTTAAATTTTTTTCCTAATGTTCTTAGCCTATTTATAAACGCAAAATAAAGGTTTCTAGATGTGATTTCTCCCATAAAATTCAAGGAAAACTAAACAAAAAAATAAATTCTAAGGAAAACCATGTACATGACATTTCTCCCACAAACTCATAAAGGTGTGACTTTTGACATATGTCATTTCTATGCCATTTCTCCCAAAAACTATAAGACAATTTCATTTCTCCCATATACTATAATTCAAAATTTTAGGCAACTATGTACATGTCATTTCTATATTAAACTCTAGTCAAGGAAAACTTTAAGCCATGTCATTTCTAGATCTGGTTTCTCCCATGAACTTTAAGGAAAACCATGGACATGCCATTTTTCCCACAAACTAAAGGCTTTTCCCATAAATTCAAGGAAAACTTTAAAGCCTAAAATTGGAACTTAGAGTAGGTGAACTTCCATAGGATTTTAGTCTGTCTATTTAGTGTTAACTTCTACAAGTTCTAAAGGTAGAGTTTGTAAAGGGCCAAGTAGCCTATGGATCTCATCTCTTTTGAAAGTTGGCATATCTAGAAAATTCACCTACAATCAATCTTTGGAACAGATCTAAATAGAAGTTTTTCATTTTAATATCCATAAACCACTACCAAATATAAATAGAATTTCTTCATTTTAATATCCATAAACCACTACCACTTTAAGGAAAACCGTGTACATGTGTCATTTCTCCCACACATGTGTCATTTATCCCATAAGCTCTTAGGAAAATTTAATAAAGCATCAATCATTGAATTTCTCCCATTAAATTTAAAGCATGTTTCGTTTCTCAAGGCTTTCTCCCATCGATTCAAGGAAAATTTTAAGGGCTAAAAACTGAACCTAAAGTAGTTGAACTTCCATAGGATAGGATCCCTAAAACTCAAGGATTTCTCCCATTTATTCAAGGAAAAATTTAAGGCCTAAAAGCTTAAACTAAAGTGGCTAAACTTTCATAGGATTTTAGTGTGTTTTAACTTCCATAGGGTTTTAGTCTTGTCTATTGAGTGTTAACTTCTACAAGTTCTAAAGGAAGAGTCTATAAAGGGCCAGTTAGCCTCTACATCTCATCTTTTCTGAAGGTGACATATCCAGTAAATTCCACTACATTCAATCTTTGGAACAGATCTAAATATAAGTTCTTCATTTTAATATCCATAAACCACTACCACTTTAAGGCAAACCATGTACATGTGTAATTTCTCCCATAAAATCTTAGGAAAACTTTAAAGCATGTGTCATTTCTCAAGGCTTTCTCCCATTAATTCAAGGAAAAATTTAAGGCCTAAAAAGTGAACCTAAAGTAGTTTAACCTCCATATGATAGGATCCCCCTAACTCAAGGCTTCCTCCCTTTAATATAAGGAAATATTTAAGGCCTAAAAACTAAACCTTAAGTAGTTGAACTTCCATAGGATAGGGTCCCCCAAACTCAAGGCTTTCCCCCATTAATTCATGGAAAACTTCAAGGCCTAAAAGCTAAACATAAAGTGGTTGAACTTCCATAGGATTTTAGTTTGTTTTGTGCGTCTTATCTTCTACAAGTTCTAAAGGAGTCTGTAAAGGGCCAAGTAGCCTCTAGATCTCATCCTTTTTTAAGGCATGTCATTTCTACATGTCATTTCTATCATAAAATTTAAGGCAAACTTTAAGGAAAACCATTCACGAACCATGTATACGTGTCATAAATTTCCCTTAAACTCTAGGCAATGCAATATTTAACGCATCTCATTTCTAGATGTGAATTATACCATAAAATTTAAGTCAAAATTTAAGATAAACCATGCACAACTCATTTATCTCATGCACGTCTGTCATTTCTCCCATGTATTTAATAAATGTTAATTTAATATATTTTATTGAATTTTTTTTTTCCAGAGATTAAAAAAACCACTAAATATGGTTGAAAAATGGACATTATGCATATATGTTTCCTGCTATTCCAATTGAGGGAAAGCAATGATTACATATGTGCCTTGCAATATTGTGACTAGAAAGGGCATTCAAAGGAAAATGAGTATACCGGGAAGAACTAAAAACAACGAGGCATATTATATTGCATTGATAGAAGGCTTGGGAACATTTAGCGAGTATGGATCAAATGGAATTGTAGTTTCACCAATTCTGAACTTCTGTGCAACCAGATGAAATGCGTGTACCAAGTTAAGAAAGAGATGTTAAAACAACTGCATGGAAAAGAAAACAATAGTGTTATCAAATTTCAATTTTTTAGTATAAGACATTTTACAAATGTTAATAAGATGTCTGTTGATATATAGTGTGGTGAAATTCCAATTCGGGATTCATCCATCAAAGATGAAATAGAATTATACAAGGCAATGTCAATGTAAGATTCATCTCTCAAAGATGAATTAGTTTTGAGACACTCTTTTTCAAAAATTCAAGATTCATCTCTCAAATATAAATTAGTGTTGAGATACTCTCCTTCAAAATTTATTGATGGAAATTGTAACATATCTTGGGTATGTGTGTGTTTTGTACTTATCAATGCATATTTTTTAATGGCCATGTGTTTTTTTCAATTATATACCAAGTGTGCCCCCACCATCTAAAGTGCAACTTGGTGAACTTCAGATTTGCAACAAGTGGTGAAATTCACATTTTTATAAAATTAGAATGTGAGGACTTCAGTAATTTTTTGTTTAAATGGAGTTTCATGCTTTTTTTTTAACAACCATGTGTTTTTTTCAATTTTATACCAAGTGTGCTCCGACCAAGTAAATCGCAATTTGGTGAACTTAACATTTTTATAAAAAAAATTCTTAGATTGAGTTTCACACATCAATTAGTGTTTTGAAAGTTTAGTTTTACATAATTTGTGTACACTAGATTACATTAATTTTTTGAAATTTATTTTGAATTTATTTTAAATAATAATTTAAAAAAATAATTGTAAATGTCCATTGTATATATATATATATCATGGAGGATGAACTGCAAATATCAACAGAATCACATATCCCTAAGAGAGAGGGGGATCAAGGATCGAGGGATGTTCATGGTATTTAAATATAATCTTAAATCTCCATACATATACATACATGTGTGTACATATGGAATTGATTTTTTATCAATTTTGTGAGTTAAATTAGTTGTCAATAAGTTTCATTTTTTTTTTTTTAGGAGGTAGGAGGACAAGGGTTTCTACTCCATCAACGGAGCATGCCCATGGTTCACGCAATCATGGTATGTTTAACATAATTTAATCAATGAATATGTACATTTATTTATATGTATGAATGTATTTTTGAACTGATTACAAATTCGTATTTTTTTATGAAGCTTCCCTCTCATCTCGTGAGTTTGGTGGTGGTACACATTGCCTTGGAGGGCCATCAATAGGTGTTGGCGAATTGCGTGAAGGTGGTGATATGTATTTCCCTAGAAGCCAATCAATGAATGGTTGTGTTGGTTCTCAACCAATCGGTGGTCGTTCTGGCTCTCAACGCGGTTGTTATGGTTCTCAACAGTCTCAGGGGGGGCAAGATGCTAACCAACCATATAGAGGTGGCCATCAATTTTAATATTATTTTCATTCAATTTTCACAAATTTGTTTACATTTTTTTTTAATATATAAAATTTTATATATTGGTGTACAGGATGAAATTGTTTCTCCAAATGTTTCTCGAGAATGACGTAGGGTAGAACGTGTCATTCAAGAAGAAGGTTGTACACCAACCATGACTTATCCATCTGACATTTTCGATATACCTTGGGAATCAAACATGCAGCAATGCACCTTACAAAGGTGTCAACATCTTCATGCAAAATTTAAGAGAGATCTCATGGCTTTGACACTCCCTGCTGAGAGTCGACAAAGCTTGGAAATAGTTATTCACTCTTTAACTGAACTAGTATATGTGTACCTAAAGCTTGGGATAACCACTGATAATTTTGTAGAAGTGATGAGAAAAATAAATGAAATAGTGATGGGTCCCGATACATGGGAATTTGTTAAACAAAGAGTTACAACAGAAATTTCCAAGTCTATGTTTAATTTCAAAGAAGGGCTACAAAGAAATATGTTGAAGGTGCAATAGTTCAAACACTTTCATATAACTCATTATTTTTATGATAGACACCTTGCGGCCTATGGATGACTCAAATGGAACAATGAGGTTCCGCTTTATTTTGCAAAATTATCTTATGTAGAATTCTGTGTGTAAATAAAACGCAATTACAATGACATTCCCTCTGAATTTTTTGTCCTGGGAAAGGTCGATTGTGTGACCGTAGGGGTGCTAGGTGTGATGTTGAGTTGCCTTGCCCTAAGCCACCATTGCGTGGTCAGAGATGGGTGAAACTTCTCAAATTAGTCAAGAAGCAATGGATTCCATCATTTACAATGTTCACATTGGATTGGGTGGAGTCAATGTTTGTTTGAATCGAAAAAGAGCACATGAGAATGTGCACACTAATTTTTTGTATTATACGAATAAAGAGATTGAAAACATGAGTGTTGAAGATCTCGAAACATATGCAAAGAATTGTCACAATGGTAGGAAGGACCTAATTTTTCATGAGCAAGAGGGCATGTGAATGGTATGTGTTAATGGTTAGGGTGATTATTTTAACACATGTACAATTTATAATAAATAAATATATACATACATTTATTCGTATACATTAATCTAAAAAAAATGTATCATTATATGTTAACACCATTTGCAGTTGTCACGCTTGATGAATGAAGAAAATGTTAATATCACAGTCGGAGGCTCCAGTTCAAACAACCAAGATGGGTCTCACCATCAATCATACAATCAATATGGTTCTCACCATCAAGATATGTCGGCAAATGTTATTGTTTTTTAACTGAACATGATGATGTACAATTATTTTTTATCTATTATTATATATATCGAAACATGATGAGATATTTTTAAAATAAATAATTGTGCACACATGTACATGTATATATATAATAAAATGTTTTAACAGATTCTAATTTCATCTGATGCTTTTGGGATGGAGGTACATTCTTCTTCCTTAGGAGATGTGCCAACTCCACCATCACAAGTATGAACAATTTTTCACTTCTAAATATGAAGTTATATATTCCACCTCAAAAAGTTCCATTAAAAAATGAGATATCTAGATGTTGATTTATTTTCAATTTTTTCAATTTTAGGTTTTTGGAGATTTTCTTTCCGAGCCACCCTCAGGAGATGTGCCAAATCCACCAGCACATGTATTCAATTTTTAAGTTAAATACATATGTTTTTAAGTTATAATTTAAAAATGGAACCTCAAAAGTTTTATTATAAATTGAGATCTAGAGATCTTGAGTTATTTTAAATTTTTTGAATTTTAGGTTTTTGGAGATTTTCTTTCCGAGCCTCTCTTAGGAGATGTGCCAAATTCACCAGCATAAGTATTCAATTTTTCACTTAAATATATGTTTTTAAGTTACAATTTATAAATTGAAGTTCAAAAGTTTTATTATAAATTGAGATCTACATATCGAGTTATTTTATACTTTTAAATATTTTGAATTTTAGGTTCCTAGAGAGGATTTCTTTTCTCCATGGACTGTAGCCATGGAGTGTATGATGGAGATACGAACATCCACACCATTTCAACCATTTGAACAAGTTGTCTAACTTATATTTTAATATTATTGAAAATAAGTTTATATATGAATTTTCATTTGAAAATTATATATATATATATATATATATATATATATATATATAGTTTACTGTTGAATATATTCCAGTGGGGGATGTTTTCGTAGACGAGCAAGAAATGGAGAGGGAACCTCATGAGGTATTGAATGATTTTTTTTAATTTTTTTTTTCTTACATGAAGTTCTATATATTCTCATTCAATTTTAAAACATTAAATTTCAATGTTTGTATACATAGTGTACAGGTTCTCCATGCTTTGTAGGATAGCTCCAGGATCATGAATTTGTTGGGAGAGACACTACATCCATTTGTATTTTTTGGATGATGCACATGCACTATTTGACGGATGATGCACATGCACATGCACGTGAAACATTAATTTTTCAATAGATTTAGTCTTAAATTTACTTTTTTTATAGATAGTCTTATCTATATGAAGTCATATATAACTTGATACTTGATACTTGATACTTGTGAGATACAAATTTAGGACATATTCTATGTGAACTACATTTGGTACATGTGAATGTGATATAATGTTTTGATTTTATTGGATAGTTGAACTACATTTTCCATGTGAATTAATGTTGTGATCTATAATGTTTTTTTTTTTTAAACTCAAGTTTTTGATGGTTGAACTACATTTGGCATGTGAAGTAATGTTGTGTTATAATTTGTTTTGTATTTAAAACTTAAGTTTTCGATGGTTGAACTACATTTGGAATGTTAGTAATGTTGTGTTATAATTTGTTTTGTTTTTAAAACTCAAGTTTTGGATGGTTAAAATACATTTGGCATGATACAATGTTTTTTTTTATTGGATATTTGAACTAAATTTGGCATGTGAAGTAATGTT
Source organism: Pinus albicaulis (assembly GCA_034641835.2). Classification (NCBI taxonomy): domain Eukaryota; kingdom Viridiplantae; phylum Streptophyta; class Pinopsida; order Pinales; family Pinaceae; genus Pinus; species Pinus albicaulis. The sequence goes on along the minus strand of CM076583.1, from coordinate 890,877,056 downwards.
GTGATATAATTTATTTTGTTTTTAAAACTCAAGTTTTGGATGGTTGGACTACATTTGGCATGTGATTGTGATATTTAATGTTATGTTTTTATTGGCTATTTGAACTACATTTGGCATGTTTAGTACTGTTGTGATACAATGTTTTGTTTTTAAAACTAAAGTTTTGGATGGTTGGACTACATTTGACATGTGAAGTAATGTTGTGATATAATGTTTTGTTTTTTAAACTCAATTTTTGCATGGTTGAACTACATTTGGCATGTGATTAGGATTTAATTTTTTGTTTTTAAAATTCAAGTTGCCGTTTTCCAAACAAAAACAAAAAAAGTTCACATGAATATATGTAAATGTGGAAATGATTTAAGTACATGTTTGAATATATATGTTAAAATGATTGAAGTACAATACATATCGACATGTATATATATATATATATATATATATATATATATATATATATATATATATATATATATATATAAACAATCATAAGATTCTAGGTCTTCTTATATGTGTTCAACAATCATAAAATTTTAAAAATGCATTCTATAATGTATATATCTCCAATACGTGCAATATTTTTCATCAATGCATGTATAGAAAAGCTAATTTCAGTTAATTTCATTCTAGAACATATATATCTAGTACGTGCAACATTTTTCATCAATGCACATAGAAAAGCTACTTTCAGTTAAGTTCATTCTAGAATATATATATCCAGTACATGCAACATTTTTCATCAATGCACATAGAAAAGCTACTTTCAGTTAATTGCATTCTAGAACATATATACCTAGTACTTGCAACATTTTTCATCAATGCAAATAGAAAATCTACTTTCAGTTAATTTCATTCTAGAACATGTATATCCAGTACATGCAACATTTTCCATCAACGCACATAGAAAAGCTACTTTCAGTTAATTGCATTCTAGAACATATACATCCAGTACTTGCAACATTTTTCATCAATGCACATATAAAAGCTACTTTCAGTTAATTGCATTGTAAAACATATATATCCAAAACATGCAACATTTTTCATCACTGCACATAGAAAAGCTACTTTCACTTAATTGCATTCTAGAAATATATATATGCAGTATGTGCAACATTTTTCATCAATGCACATAGAAAAGCTACTTTCACTTAATTTCATTCTGGAACATATATATCTAGTACGTGTAACATTTTTCATCAATGCACATAGAAAAGCTACTTTCAGTTAATTACATTCTAGGACATATATATCCAGTACATGAAACATCTTTCATCAATGCACATAGAAAATCTACTTTTGGTTAATTTCATTATAGAACATATATATCCAGTACGTGCAACATTTTTCATCAATGCACATATAAAAGCCACTTTTAGTTAATTACATTCTAGAACATATATATCCAGTACGTGCAACATTTTTCATCAATGCACATACAAAAGCTACTTTCAGTTGATACTAGTGTGAATGTACCAAAACAATGTACATGTGCAAACACTTGCACAGATAACACAACAAGGCAGTTCAATTTTTAGTTGAGTTTTGGAGGTTCTAAAACATGAATCCAAAGAGAAGAAATTTTTGTGCAGTTCAATCAAAAAACTTCCAATGGAATGCCATCTTCAATAATCCGTTCATGATCGGATTTTGACATTTTCCATTTCTTAATTTTATTTTTATTTTTTTATTGAACCTCTGTCAACTTTATGCGTGCTGCGCACACCAAAGGACTATATTGACAACTTATGACATCAGGTTCATAGTCTTCAAAGTAAAAAAAATCCCCACTTTGATTAGTTTGTCTGAAAAAATAACCTTTCAGTATAATAGACCCTTTGTCATATGGAAACCCGTGATCAGTTTTCTAATAATTTCATCTTTCGTTCAGTGCAACGCATCAAATAATACTTCCCATTTTTATCATTGACAGTAGGTGCAATTACAGCAAAAACATCTCCTGCACAATAAAACAAACTTATGTATTTAAATTTAGATAATAATTAACATGAAAAACTAACTTTTAAATAATTTTAGTATCTATTTATAGATCTCTATCATTTCAAAACAATTCAAATGTTACCTTCTCTAGCAAGATCAGAAACTCGACTGCCATTAGATGATATTGTAGTCTCCTCTGATTTCATTTCTTTAAACATTGCAATGGACATTTTCTCCTTTGTATTTAGCTCTGTATGTTTCAAATATTTTGCATACATTTTGTTTTCACAGACATTATTGGATTCTATGTTGTCTATGCAAACATGATAAAAATAAGAATATTTTCTTTTATCTAATGCAAACACATTTGTGGACAACTTTGTTTTAATTGAATGCAATTTTCAAGTCCCTTTTATTGTTTCAACGTTATTTCCAATCGATGTATCTATATCTTCAACCCAAATATGCCAAAAAACCTATATGGAAAATTTGAAGAAGAATGTTAATATGATATCAAAATACCATTAAAGATTTAATCATTGTGATAAATGTACATCGTTTAAAATTGGATATCAAATAAAAATTAAATTGAATGTACCTTCACACTTCCCTTGATCAGTTAGTCTCATGGCTTAGTGCACTGATGCACCGTTAAACAACTTCTTTAGCATCCACAAGTCCATTTGTAGAGGGGTCCATTTGATATCTTCAAATTGCTTGTTTTATGCATGCCCCTGCACCGTCATGTTCTCCTTTTCCATGACCAATCTCAAATAAATTCCAACAATGTTTAATTCATGTTTTCTTATGAAGACAACACAACCAAAAGAATGATCATGAAGATTTGAATTGATCTACGCATCCATCTGACCATATCTAGTGTTCATTGAATTTTATTCCACGAATCCATCTAATTATATCCAATGTTCATTGAATTTTATTCCATGACTTTTCAAGGAGTCACAAGTGTTTCCAAAATAGTGTTGTACAAAATATGTAGCATGTGTACGATCGTCACTGATATAAAGTGATATTATTTAATAACATGCTGATTTTCACTAGTGCTTTCTATATGATCATAGTTTTGATCAGTATGTTTATATAGAATATGGATGAGCATGGGGACTTGGTTAAAATGATAGTATTCACTCTGAATTTCCTTTTATGGAACAAATGTGTAGTTTTCTACAAAATCAATTACTGACAAAATGTTCCCTCATGGAAAAACTTGATGGTATTTTTGAACTGCAAGTCTTGCCATCGAGCTCTATGGGAATGCTTGTTGTATTTATAAATTTCTGCCTCAAACTTTCCCAGAAAATCTATCACAAAAATTTCTTCCTCTTGTAATTCAATTCTTTTAGAACTATTTGAACCTTGAATCGATGTATGGATGTATTCATATCTCTTCCATTTCACTTTCATGTTGGACAATGACTGATAATTTATATTAGTATGATATTTGTTTTGAAATTTAGTCAAACTTCCACAATCATCTAATTTTTTACCACCAACACATTTCTTTTCATAAAATAATTCATCGCTTTCTCTTCCACATAGAATTTGAGATATGAAATCATGGATAGTGGAAGGAGGAGGTGAATCTTTCCAAAATGTTCTACCAAAATTAAGGAGTGTGTCATAATATAAGTGAAATTCCACATGATAACGACAACAACAAGTGTCGCATGCGGTGATAGGTTTTACATACCATGGTTTTTGGTGCATAAAAGCACTGATAGAGACATCAAATTCATGATTCTCTTCTTTGAGCTTTTTGACCAGCTCTATCTTAGTGATTTCCATGAAATGTTTTGCATGTGTTTCGTACTGATTTCATGTTTTAGTCTTCGCATCAAATCCCTTGCATTTGGAGAACCACGTGAATTTTTCTTCCAATATTTATGTATTTCTTTTTTAACATTTTCTCCATGTCTATCTTTGTATGGTTGCCTACAAATCGCTCTCGAACAAGCGAGTTCATCATTTACATCTATTTGCAACTGAAATTTACGATGTTTGTGAAAAGTTTGTCCTGAGGTTCCTAATGCTCGTGACATAGATTTTACAAAGAGATTATGTTTATTAGTTGATGAAACCACTGCCATATGTATTTCTCTACGTGCAACTGAAACATTTTTCTGTCTAGATCTTCTAATTGAATTTATAGTACTATTTATATTTTGTATCACATTTTCCTTCATTTTTTAATGTTTTGTTGATTTTCGACAATAAAGTTGTAGCTTCTTTTTATTTCCTTATTGATAGGAGACCTTTGGACATTTGGGCTTGAATTTCCACATTTTCCTTTATGAAGAACGTCTCAAAAATGCGATTAACACGATATCGTATAACATGGTCAGCTCTTTTATCTCCATATGTGTGAGTGTCAACATTTTCTAACATCTCATCATCGACATTTATTTCATTTGTACATATTCGAATTAATAGTAGATAATAAGTTTACATATTCAATAAATAACTAAATTAATAAATATCTATAATTTGAATAATACGTTCATGTGTTCAACATATATAGACACACACATACACACACACACACACACACACACACACCTTTTGATTCAATTTCTTCACTTGAATTTCTTTCAACATTTTCACCATCTTCAATCATTGGTTCAATATCTCTTTCACTTTCTCTTTCAAAATTGTGTATCTCATCATCAATTATTTTAGGAATATCTCTCTCTGTTTACATTGAAAAATATTTTTCAAATTAGCTCATCAAATAAAAATTAAGCTTCACATTTTACAGTAGGAAAGTTTTAAATATCAAATTCATAATATTTACATTTACATACCTACTTCAACTTCTAGTTGAGGTTGATTTTCCCTTTCAATATTTGAGAGGGCTTCTCTCTTTCTTTTGTGAGATTCTCTCCCCTATTCTCTACGTTCCTCAAGGTCTCTTGTTCGATCATATTTTCTCATGAAATTCCTTCATTTTCCCATGATAATAGAGTATGAAGTTCAAAAATTTCGAAAAAAACTCAATTAAAAAAAAACATCACAAAAAATTTAATTTAAAAAAAAACTCATTTTACAAATTTTGCAGAAAATACATACTTCAATCCAAAACAATTACTTTAAAAAATCCGAGGAAAAAATGTCTTATAAAAATGAAATGAAGCTCAAAATATTTCCTTCCAAGTCCTCCAAAAAAAATTCATTTAAAAAGTTAGACAAAAACTCATTTTAAAGAATCATTATAAAAGATTTACTTCAACCCAAAACACTTACTGAAAAAATTTCACTTCAAAAAATAACTCCAAAAAATGTCCATTGACAATTAATCCCAACTTCTTAAAAAAATTCCACTTTAAAAAATACATTCAAAAAGCCTCTAAAAAAATATCACTTTAAAAAATACCTCCAAAAAATGTCCTTTGAATATTAAGCCTAAAAAGAGTCCTTTCGAAATTAAGTCCAAAAAATGTATTTTGGAAATTAAGCCCAAAAATTCTAAAAACAAAATACCTTAAAAAAACAATGAAAATTAAGCCCAAAAATTCTTAAAACAAAATACCTTAAAAAAAAACAATGAAAATTAAGCCCAAAACTTCTAAAAACAAAATACCTGAAGAAAAAAAAAAAAACAATGAAAATTAAGTCCAAAACCTCTAAAAACAAAATAACTTCAAAAAAAATGAAACCCAAGAAACATCCAAAAAATGTATTACATACCTCCAAGAAATGTCCTTTCGATTTTATGCCAAAAGGAGTCCTTAAACCCAAAAAAATACTTTGCAAAACCAGACCTTTCCAAAATAAAAAACAAAATAACTTAAAAAAAATGAAGCCCAAAAAACATCCAAAAAATGTATCACATACCTCCAAAAAATTTCCTTCTCGAAGGAATGTCCTTTGAATGTTATGCCAAAAGGAGTCCTTAAACCCAAAAAAATCCATTGCAAAATCAGACCTTTGCAAAATTAGACCAAATTAAGAAATGAGAGGTAAATAAGACTATGCATTAAGTAGCTTATTGTTAATTACGGTAGTACTAATGGTAAACAAGCAGAAGTATACGGTTACAACTACTTGGAACTAGTTCAGGATCATTAAGTTCATAGAGTAGCTAGTATCCCTAATAATAATGAACAAAGATATAAACCATTGTAATGATAAGGGTTACCTGAGCTTCTATGGGATTGGCATTGCTTGTCTTCATGGAGGATGACCTTTATTATAAAAGATTATGCATGCACTAGCAAGTTGCACACACTATTATAAGCTTAATTATTTAGATTACTATAACAATGAGTATGATACACCGTTTTAAAATGAGTAATTCTTACATATGCTATATTATTGTGTTTACAACTAGTTTGATCATAGAAGTTGTCATAACTGTTGTACTTCTTCAACCTCTTTATATAAGCTATAGAGTTATTGTAACCTCATATTCAATGGCTTTGATTCCCTCTCTGTTTTACACTAAGTAATGTTTACCTATATTATATTATTATGTCTACAACTAGTCTGATCATAGAAGTTATCATAACTATTGTTACTTGTTCAACCTCTTTATATAAGCTATAGAGTCATTGTAACCTCATATTCAATGGGCTTTGATTCCCTATCTATTTTACACTAAGTAATTTTTACCTATATTAGATTATTGTGTTAACAACAAGTCTGATCATAGAAGTTGTCATAATTGTTGTTACTTGTTCAACCTATTTATATAAGCTATAGAGTCATTTTAACCTCATATTAAATGGGCTATGATTCTCTCTCTGTTTTGCACTAAGTAATGTTCACCTATATTAGATTATTGTGTTTACAGCTAGTCTGATCATAGAAGTTGTCATAACTATTGTTACATGTTCAACCTCTTTATATAAGTTATGGAGTCATTATAAGCTCATATTCAATGGGCTTTGATTCCCCGCTTGTTTCAAACTAAGTAATGTTTACCTATATTAGATTATTGTGTTTACAACTAGTCTGATCATAGGCGTTGTCATAATTTTTGTTACTTGTTCAACCTCTTTTTATAAGCTATAGAGTCATGGTAACCTCATATTCAATGGGCTTCGATTCCCTGTTTGTTTTACACTAAGTAATGTTTACCTATATTAGATTATTGTGTTTACAGCTAGTCTGATCATAGAAGCTATCATAACTGTTGTTACTTGTTCAACCTATTTATATAAGCTATAGAGTCATTGTAACCTCATATTCAATGGTCTTTGATTCCTTGTATGTTTTACACTAAGTAATGTTTACCTAGATATTATATTATTGTGTTTACAGCTAGTCTGATCATAGAAGTTGTCATAAATGTTGTTACTTGTTCAACCTCTTTATATAATCTATAGAGTCATTGTAATCGCATATTCAATGGGATTTGATTCCCTCTCTATTTTATAGTAAGTAATGTTTACCTATATTGGATTATTGTGTTTACATCTAGTCTGGTCATACAAGTTTTCATAATTGTTGTTACTTGTTCAACCTCTTTATATAAGCTATAGAGTCATTGTAACCTCATATTCAACGAGATTTTCTTCTATATCTTTTTTACACTAAGTAATTTTTACCTATATTATATTATTGGAATAATGTAACCTATAATACTTACCTATATTCAATTCTGCATTTGGAGGGAGCAGAAGGCATTGCAGGAGTTGCAGGCCCTCTAATCATCATTGAATTCCATAAACCATTACTCAACACTTCTCCATGAGGCTTCCTTGGATTTCCAGTGTTATTATCAATCTGATCCACAATTGTTGAAGTTGAGCTGCTATGGGCACAACGTTGAAGCAACACCAAAGCCAACACCCCAAACATGAGAAACACTCATCCTCTAAACCTCAGAATCATCATCCTCATCTAATAGTCACAAGATTCAAATCAATTTTTATCATGTAATAAATTAGTTAACAATTTAGATAAGGTATAATGTAATTATTTTATTTTTGATAGATAGAGTGAAATATTGTTTAGAAATAGATTTAACATTTTGAAAAATATTGTTTTAGAAATAAATTTAACATTTTGAAATTTTTCTGAAGTACTTAGATTATGTAAAAAAATTTGAGGCCTTTTTCCTTTTAACAAACTTGGATATGAATTGAGATTAATATTGATATGATATTTATTGCGATATATATTTATATTGATTATCTGATTTTAATTTCTTCTCCCAAGAACTTAATATTATTGCTTGTGGTAACGTACTTATGCACACAACATCTCCACCAGACATACATGCATACATGCATATGCTAAACATTACATCCATCTTGTAGAACCCATCATGAATAATACTAGTTTGTAGGATAATTCTCTTCACACAACTTTCACATGTACACAACAACTCGACCAGACATACATGCATACAGGAATATATTAAACATTAGTTTACATCCATTTTGTGTTTTCATTTCTAGCAGCATATTTATTTCAATTTAGTTCATAAATAAACATACCAATTTAAACTTATGCACATACTTGGTTTTCTTGGCTAATGTTCATCCTTGGATGACAACGTCACTCCATGGTTGTAACGTAAGACAAACATTAAGGCAAACCATGTACATGTCATTTCTCCCATAAAATTTGAGGCAAACCATAACTGTAATTTTATATATTTTTAAGGAAATTTCTAGTGTTTTTTGGAAACCATGTACATGTCATTTCTCCCATAAACTTTAAGGCAAACCATAACTTCAATTTAATATATTTTTAAGGAAAATTCTAGTGTTTTTGGAAACCATGTACATGTCATTTGTCCCATAAACTGTAAGGCATTTTCTAGTGTTTTGGGAACCATGTACACATCATTTATATGTTATTTCTCTCATAAACTTTAAGGATAACCATGTAAATGTCACTTCTCCCATAAACTTTAAGTAAAACTTTACTTTAAGGCATTTGCTAGTCTTTTTGGAACCATGTACATGTCATTTCTATGTCATTTCTCCCATTAAATATATGGAAAACATTAACGATAACCATGTACATATCATTTCTCCCATTTCTCCCATAAATTGAAGGAAAAATTTAAGGATAACCATGTACATGTCACATGTCATTTCTTCCGTAAACTTTAAGGAATTTTCTAGTGTTTTTGGAACCATTTATATGTCATTTCTATGTCATTTCTCCCATAAAATTTAAGGAAAACTTTTCTTTAAGGCATTTTCTAGTGTTTTTGGAACCATGTACATGTCATTTCTATGTCATTTCTCTCATAAAATTTAAGTTAAATTTTAACGATAAACATGTACAAAAGTGGATCAACAAATGCCAAATCCTCCTAATTGAGAAGATGAAAAAGCTCGTAGTTAGGATTCTTCAAAGAAACTTCTGCGATGGTAAAATTTTCTCCAAATTTTCCTATTGCATTGAAATATGAAGAAGAAAATACGGTTACCAAGAATAAGCCCACACTCACCTATGCTTCTCCTTCCTATTTAGAAGTGATTACAAAGCAATGCTTTTACACTCTAGTGATAAGAATCACGAAAGATCGCACTAGAATGAACTTCGATCTTAATCCCTCGCATTATACTAATGGTGGGTTGGCTTCTAAAAATTTACAAAAATGTTATGTTTTTTAATTTTACTATGCAAAAATTTTGTTATAATTTACTCTTTCTCCCATGAATAAGTAGGAATAATAACCTGAAGATTTTATTTTGGAATACGCTACTTTAATTTTTATTTGGAGGAGGCTAGTTTTAATTTTTATTTTTCAATGTTATCAAGAAAAATTGATGTAGTCATTGATGGATTTGCTCCTCCTAGGAGTGTATTTTCAATAAAATCCAACTACTCATCATGTCAACAAAATAATATATGGTATTTAAATTTTGTAAATTTTATGATTTTAAGGATAAGATTTTTTTAATAAATATTACAAATATATCATAATTTCTTTCTTAGATGCGATCAAATTAATTATTGATTTGGATTCGAGAATTACATTATTTAACTTTCATATTGAAGATTTTATAGTGAAAAAAGTCGAGGATTACACTCATAGGACCATTTTTACCGGTGAGACCAAATTTGGAACTTTGAGATATAAAAACATTCTTAGAGAATTTCGATCAATCAAATTACTTTTTATTGGGTCAGGGGGGAGAGGGGGTGAGCGTTGGTGGGGAATTTTATTTTTTAATGTGGTATCTTATTTTTTTACTATACAAATAAAGAAATTTCCAACCATCCAAGAATACACTCAATCAGAGTTCATATGCAAAACTTAAGCCACTAAATTGATGAGAAACCCACACTGAGACCTTTTGTTTGCAAGGAAATCCCTAAGTGACTAAGTGGAATGATTTCAAAACCCTCATAAAGTCACCATTTCACCCTATCATGTATGTAAAGGACTAGTGGATCAAGTGAAAATACTTTAGGAAGAAGTGGTGGAGGAGTGTTTATGAGTACACAACAAAGCTTAGAAACATAGACGTTATGATGAGTGTATCCCCAAATAACCCATATGTAATCCTTGAGTATTTGGTGGGTCTAGAAAATCATCTACAAAAGAAATTGATGCTTTCCAATGCTACATCAGAAAATGAGGCAAGTGTTTTCTAACACCCCTATGAACTTTCCTATAGATAATTATTATTTTTAGTCCTTCAATTATTGATTGTAATGGAAAGAAAGCCATGATGAATATTATGTCATGATATAATTGAGTTGATGAATATTGGGAATCATGATTACCATTAGACCAAACCCACAGGTGTTAGTCAACAATCACATTGCCAAAGATAAGGATCCACGAGAGGTATTTATTCCATGTCGTGAAACACACAGGGAGAATTGTTTTATCCAATGTCCAACAATCTCCCCCCAATGCAAGTCAGGTATGTATCAAACTCGTGACCTATGCTCTAATACCACTTGTTGGGAATCACAATTACCATTAGACCAAACCCGCAAGTTTTAGTCAATGATCACATCACCAAAGATAAGGATCCATGAGACGCGGTTAGTCCATGTCACGAAACACACAGGGAGCGATGGTTTATCCAATGTCTAATATTTAACCCTATATATAAATATCTGCAAAAAAATTCTTAAAAACAAAAAATAAAAAATAGTGAGAGCATAAAACATAAAACATATATACACCAATATTTTTCCCTTGGATCCTAAATTGGGACTACCAGCGTTATTTTTCATTATATTCCTTTTAGTATTACAAAACATATATATACATAACGAAGCATTAATAAACCCCAATCCATTAAACCTGGCTTAGAAGATAACCATAGTTCCCTTGACTAGATCTACAAAATAATAGGGACTGAAAACTATCATGCCCCAAAATCATGTGCAAACCCATGCACAAAACCATAGGTGGGTCCGCCCACCTAAAATAGGGTTCAAATTTTTTTCCCATGGTGTTGCCCCAGACCCCACGCAGGGGGTTAACCGCCCCCTACGAACCCCTGAATAGTGGGGGTTGTTTTCCCCCTGCTGCACCCGGCGCAACGAACAGGAGAGGTTTTCGCCCCCACTGTGACCCCCTGTGCATGTGACTAATCGTGGAAATAGTATAACACGTACCCAAAATTCTCCCGCTTGTTGTTTTCTTTCCTTAGAGGGAAAAAGGAGAGCTTAGTAATTAGTCCAACCCTGCAACGCCCATTGTTTCTCTACACCAAAATAAATTTTTAGTGCTCACAGACTTTGTCAATGAGCACCTTGTTTTTGTAACATTCTTTAAAGTGTCCACTTTTACTAGCAACACCTTTTTATCGTCAACCATATCTATCAAAAAGTGATATTGAACATCAATGTGCTTTTTTTTTAATGATAAGCATGGCCCTTAGCCAAGAAAATTGCAGTTTTGCTATCACAGTCTATCCTTATAGCTCGCTACACAAACCCCATACCTAAACACAACCTCTGTAACCAAATTTCTTCCTTCCTTACATGAGTGGCTGTCATGTATTCTTCCTTTATAGTTGAAAGAGCCACTACAGACTATATTTTACTCATCCAACTGATTGCACCTCCAAATAGGCTAAACACATACCCACTTGTAGATATTATTTGGTCCAGATCTCCAGCCCAGTGTGCATCGACAAAACCATGGATGTCCAAAACTCTTTCCAATCATGTTCTTCCCTGGTAGCACTAGAAATGTTTCTTTGGAGTACAAGAGGTGGGATATTTGGGGCATATTATATCTCAAAAAGGTGTTAAGGTAGACCCTAAGAAAATCAAATCCATTAAGGAATGGAAATTCCCCACAACCATAAAGCAGTCACGAGGATTTCTCGGGTTAACAAGGTATTATCACAAGTTTGTTAAGAGTTATGGGAGAATAGAAGCACTTCTAACAAGATTATTGAAGAAATATGCATTTTCATGGGCTCCTGAAGCAACTAAGGCCTTTGATTATCTTAAAGAGGCAATGTGCCAAGCACCAGCCTTAGCTATGCCAGACTTCACGAAAACATTTACTATGTAATGTGATGCCTCAGGAAATGGAATTGGTGTTGTTTTAATGCAAGAAGGAAGACCCATTTCTTCTGAAAGGTGTCGAATCAAATGAAAGTATTTACATAAAGATATTTATCAGAAGGAAAAGTTTGCAATACTACATGCAGTAAAGAAATGGTGACCTTACCTAATGGGAAGACACTTCAAGATAAATATTGATCATGATAGTCTTAAATATGTTTTAGAACAGAGACTATATTCAGAAGAGAAGAAAACATCGGTCAGAAATATGTTGGTTTATGAATTTGAAATCATCTACAAAAGAGGGAAGCTAAATGTTGTTGCAGATGCACTCTCAAGAAAGGATGAGGATGTGGAAGTATTACTTCGTGCCATTTCTATTATTCAACTAGATTGGATAACCGAAGAAAGGGAGGAATGGGAGAATGGCGTATAAGTATGGACACATACAAAAGTTGCAGAAAGATCCCAGTACATCTGATACATTTAGATGGAAAAATGAGTCCTTATGGTACATAGATCGCTTATATCTTTGTAAAAATTCCCAACTAAAATAAAATATTATTTTGGAATTGCACACCTCTCCCTTAGGAGGACACTCGGGATTTTTAAAAATTTGCCACAGGGTGAAGAAAGAAGTTTTTTAGGATGCCCTCAAATCTAATATTAAAAAATTTCTGGTAGAATGTTTGGTTTTCCAACAAAATAAAGTTGAGAAAATTAAGACCTTGGGTCTGCTATAACCTTTATCCATTCCAAATCAACATTGGGAGGATCTTTCAATGGATTTTATCACAATTTTACCTAATTCCAAAGGAAAGAGAGTCATCTTGATGGTATTTGATAAACTTGCCAAGTATGCACATTCTTGTGCATTATCTCATCCATTTAAAGCGAGTACAGTTGCTAATGCATTTATGGAAACAATTCAAAAGCTACATGGAAACCCAAATTTTATTATGAGTGATAGAGATCCCACTTTCACTGTAAATTTTTGGACAGAATTGTTTTCTTGTTTGGGTAATCAACTAGCTCATAGCTCATCTGGATGCTTCCACACTGCAGCAAAAACGACCCCATTTATGGCACTTTATGGATACCATTCGATGCCCATCACATGATATTTAAGAGAAAATTCTAAGGTTCGAGCAGTGGAAGATCACATAGAGCATCAACAATAAGTTCTCCAACTCTTAAAGGATAACCTAAATTTGGCACATAATTGAATGAAACAACATGCAAATCAACGTTGCAGCGAGAGAAGTTTTGATGTAGGTGACTGTGTATTTTTAAGGCTACAACCATATAAAAAAATGTCCCTCAAGCAAGCTAAGAATGATAATAAATTATCACCAAAGTACTATGGTCCTTACAAGGTGTTCCAAAATATTGGTACTATTGCATACAAATTGGATTTACCTGCATCTTCCCGAGTGCACCCATTTTTCCATGTTTGATGCTCAAAGAAGGTTATAGGTGACAAAATTTCGGTTCAAACAATATTTCCAAAACTTGACAAGGAAGGAACAATCATATTGGAACCTGAAGTAGTCATCGAAACAAGAACTTGACAGCTAAAAAATCAATCAACTTCAGAGTTTCTCATAAAGTGGAGGATCTTACCCACTGAAGATTCCACATGGGTGGATGAGAATTTTAAACAGAAGCTTCCAAAAATACTCGAGCATTGGAGACAACACGTTTTTGAAGGGGAGGGGCATTCTATGGCCCTATATTACTAGTGTAGTCCCTTATTTTTATTAGTTTAGCCCCCTTATTTTTATTGTTGTACCCCTATAGTCCCCATATTGTTATTATTGTGCCCCATAATAGCCCACAATTGGTATTGTTATGCCCTTACATTATTATTGTTAGGCTGGCTAGGATTATATTGTGACCCCATGGAATCCTATATATAGAAAGGAGGTTTTTTCATTTGTGTCATCCAAGAATTGTTCATTTATGTAATTTAAAGGAGGTTTTCCCCTCGAAGAGGATAATTTATAATTCGTTGATCTCTCCTTTATTCTAGTTTTTCAGTAGGTTTCATAACAATTTATTACTGAGATCCATCTTCAGCAAGGTAACTAATCATCTTCTTCTTACAGTCCACCAAGGACTAGTGTCCCTCCAACCAGTCCATCCCAAGAAGTAAGTAATATGAGCCCAAAGGTAAAATACTAAGTTCTGCACTTATGTGTTTAACCCCTACTTCAATAGGAGAAATTGGTACGTTGGCATTCACCCTTCTCTTAGTTCCAGTTTCTAATTGCACTAGCGAGGGGTTTTTAAATTTTTATGTTTGAAAACAACATTTTTACCCTATCATAGGGCTAATGTAACTTAATCTTGCACCAGAATCTACTAAAATAAACACAGACTAATTAATTAGCTTACGTTATAGCTCTATCACCGTAGGTTGATAATATTCTTGTGCTCCTCCAATGCCACATTAATCCTATGCATGCTCGTAGCTACCCATCCAACTGTCGATGTTGCTTGCATATTAGCAACATGCTCAGTTTTGGTACGATGGGGAAAATGTTTATAGTAGTGTGATTCCCCACAACCCCAACACTGCACATGGTTATTTTTCACCTGACTGGGTTCTAGCTCACTGGATGCTTCAATAGGCCTAGATTTTTCTTTCCATTTTGGTTTCTTCTAATTTCTCCCTTGCTATTTGTTTAGTGAATTCCTCTGTGAGTTCCTAAAAAATTGTAGATTTACTGCATATGAAGTTCTGATAACTTTATTGTGCCTTCTTATGAGATCATTTTTATTGGTGTCCCCCTTCTCCTTTGTGTGTTGGTAACACATTTTATCCTTCTAGATTGCTTCGTCCATATTTTTTGGACTTTCAAATTCTATTCTTTATCTCATGAACATAGGAATACTGTTGAGGAAACATTTTAGTTTGGTTTTTTCCTCCTAGAGATGGAATATATATTAATAAAGAGATAAATTTAGTTACATATTCATCCATAGCCAACTTCCCCAATCTCAATTCATCAAATTATTTAGCCTTCTCATCATAGAATCATTCTATCAAGTACTTGCATTTGAAGTGATTTTGAAAATCCTCCTGGGTTACATTCTGTTCATTTATCCCTTGTACTTCCTCGACCTATTCCCACCATAAAGTGGCTTTTCATGTAGCTGATAGATGCATAACGTGGCCCTTAGGTTATTGTTGTATTAATAAACCTAGATATATTTTTTCATATTAAATATCCAAGCCTCTGCAACTTCTTCTATTTATCCTTCAAAAAATGGGGGTTTAATCTTTCTAAACTCCCCTTGCAGCTCCATCTTCTTTTTCTTTGTTTTTCTTTGGTTTCATGCTCAAGGCTTAGTTGATAGGTTCGATTTTTTTTTATATCTGAAGGTTGTTTAAAATCCTTCCTTCATGAATTAATATTTAATTATCGCTCCTTATTCACACCATTTTAGTTTGAACCCATTGAAGAGTCTCAAGTATCCTTCTTGTTTGATGTTGTTGTTCTTCAAGTAATCTGTTTATTTGGTTTTGTTGGTATACACCCATCTGTACCCCCATCTCCGGATTTTCTTCCGGATTTGGTATCGGGCTTGTTCCACCTGCTGATCTAGTTGGAATTTGACCTCCATCTCCTCTCCTCATCGTGGTTCGCCACCTTCTCACTTTTCTAATTTCTTTCACTATGCACAGTTCAACACACTTATTATTATTAGCACTGCCCAATTAGGCCATAATAGTGATACCATGCTCTGATACCACTTGTAACATGTCTCATTAAACCTTTTTAAAAACATGAAAATATTTTTAACTTTTTAAATAATATTACAACATACATTCATGCTGCATATAGTCATTCTAACAAAAAAAAAATTGTTAGGAATACGTTATCAATGTAAATATATAACCTTATATATGAATTTTGATTCAATTATATACTCTCACTTCGCAATTGGGATTTAACTACAATGAAAATTAACATCGTACTATTGGGTTTACACTCGCCACATATATGGTTTTGTTTGTATTGGAACATGGTTTATTACATCCACATCATATTTATTAGCATTGAGGTATGGTTCATTACATTTGTATATTAATTTATTAGGATTGGAGTAGGGTTCATTACATCTAGTACCTATATTTATAATAACAATGCACATTCTAGTCACGTGACTGTAGCCTTTTCGAAGATAGTTCTGAAAGGAATATGACAGATGTTGGTCACATTGGACTATAAGTTGGTTCTTTATGCACCGTTGGATGCAGCTTATGGTGATCCATAAGATAAGATATTTTGGCCATTATTTATGGTAACTAACCCTAACATGATCCCCGCTGTTATGAAACCAGCTCCAAAAATAGAAGAAAAGAGAGATCAACGCCTTAGAAATCAGCCACTTTGAGGGGGAAACCTCCAATTCATTACATAAATGAACAATTCTTGGATGATAAAAATGACCAAAACCTCCTTCTATATATAGGATTCCATGGGCCCATAATATAATCCTAGCTGACCTAACAATAACAATGTAAGGGCACAATAATAATAATATTGGGGTTACAGGGGTACAACAATAACAATAAGGGGGCTACACTAATAACAATAAGGGACTAAGCTAGTAATATAAGGACCTAACATGCCCCTCTCCTTAAAAAAAGTGTTGTATTCAAAACTTGAGTAGCTCTGGGTGCTTCTGTATAAAATTCTCATCCTCCCATGTAGAATATTCAGTGGGTAAGTTCTTCCAGTTGACGAGATACTCTGAATTTGATCGATTTCCTAGCTGTCGAGTTCTTGCTTCTGTGACCGCTTCAGGTTCCAATATTATTTTTCCTTTCTCATCAAGTTTTGGAAATATTGTTTGAACTGGAAGATTTTCACCTATAACCTTCTTTAAGCATGAAACCTGGAAAACTGGATGCACTCGCGAAGAAGCAGGAAGCTCCAATTTATATGCCATAGTACCAATATTTTGCAACACCTTATAAGGACCATAGTACTTTGGCGATAATTTATTATCCTTCTTATATTTCTTAAGGGAAATTTGTTTGTATGGTTGTATTCATAAAAATACCCAGTCTCCCACATCAAAACTTCTCTCGCTGCGATATTGATCTGCTTGTTGTTTCATTTGATTTTGTGCCAAATTTAGGTTATCCTTTAAGAGTTTGAGAAATTCTTGTTCATGCTCAATGTGATCTTCGACTACTTGAACCTTAAAATTTTCTCTTAAAGATGATGTAATGGATGGTGGATGATATACATAAAGTGCCATAAATGGGGTCATTTTTGCTGCAGTCTGGAAGGAAGTGTTATACCACCATTCAGTGAGAGGTAACCTCTTGACCCATTGTGTTTATCTATCAGATACAAAACAACAAATATATCCTTCCAAAAATTTACTCTATCTTAGTTTGACCATCAGATTGAGGATGATAATATGAGCTATGAGCTAATTGAGTACCCAAACAAGAAAATAACTTTGTCCAAAAAATTCTAGTAAAAATGGGATCTCTGTCGCTCACAATAACCTTTGGGTTTCCTTGTAGCTTTTGAATTGTGTCCATAAACATAGTAGAAACTGTAATTTCTTTAAATGGATGAGATAATGGACAAAAGTGTGCATACTTGGTAAGTCTATCAACTACCACCATGATGACACTCTTTTCTTTGGACTTAGGTAAACCTGTGATAAAATCCATTGAAATCTCCTCCCAACATTGACTTGGAATGGATAAAGGTTGTAGAAGACCTAGGGTCTTAATTGTCTCAACTTTATTTTGCTTGCAAACCAAACATTCTGTCACAATCTTTTGAATATCAGATTTAAAACCATCCCAAAAAATTATTTCTTCACCCTGTGGTAATTTTTTAAAAATTCTGAGTGTCCTCCTAAAGGAGAAGTGTGCACATTGCCTCTTTAAGATTTTCAAAGGCCTTAGTTGCTTCAGGAGTCCATGAAAATGCATTCTTCTTCAATAATGTTGTTAGAGGTGTTGTTATTCTACCATAATCCTTAACAAACTTGCAATAATATGCAGTTAATCCAAGAAATCCTCGAAACTTCTTTATGGTTGTGGGGACTTTCCATTCCTTAATGGATTTAATTTTGTTAGGGTCTACCTTAACACCCTCATGAGATACAATATGACCCAGATATTCCACCTCTTGTACTCCAAAGAAACATTTGGATGTTTTTGCATGTAATTGTTTCTCCTGCAATAGTTTGAGCACCCTTTCAACATGTTGAACATGATCCTTCCAAGAACTGTTGTAGATTAGTATATCATCAAAAAATACTAGCAAAAATTCTCAAAGGAACAGTTTTAAAATGGAATTCATCAAGCCTTGAAATGTAGAAGGTGCATTCGTAAGGCCAAAAGGCATGACCACAAATTCATAATGACCCTCATGAGTTCGAAATGTTGTTTTTGGAATATCTTCAGTCTTCTTTCTAATTTGGTGATATCCTAAACGAAGATCCAACTTGGTAAAATAAATTGTGCCATGTAATTCATCCAATATTTCATCAATCATAGGAATGGGAAATTTATCTATAATGGTGAGCTTATTGAGCTCCCTATAATCCAGAGACATGTGCCATGATCCATCCTTCTTGTGTACCAATACTACTGGAGTAGAGAAAGAACTTTTACTAAGTTGAACTATATCAAGCTCTAACATTTCTGCAATCATACGTTCAATTTCGCTCTTTTGGAGATAAGGATATATATAAGGCTTGATGTTTGGAGGAACACTTCCCGAAATCAAATGAATAGCATGATCATGATCACAAATATGTGGGAGTCCTTTGGGAGTTTCAAACACATTGGAATTATTATCCAAGACCTTTTGCAGATCTGCAGAAATAGATGATTTTGATGTGGGAACTTCTAGTGAGTATAATTGTGAAATTACGCCTTGTTGTTCTTTCTTTAGAAGCTTTGTCATGACATTAGATCTTATTATCTTTCCCGGCTTCCCTGCGATACCCTGTAATTCGACTTCCTTTCCTTCTGAAAAAAAATTCAAGAAACATTTTTGAAAATTAAAAGCTATCGTCCCCAAATATTGTAACCATTGTAATCCTAGTACAACGTCAACACCTCCCATACGAATGGAAAGCATTGGACTATTCAATACATATTCCCCCATGGTTAGCTTGATATTATGGCATTTTCCATAAAAATTTATAGTTCCTCCATTTGCAGCCATCAATTGACATTCTAGTGTTGGGTATAGGAAACAATTCAATTCCTTGGCTACCTTACAATGAATAAAATTATGGGTACAACCAAAATTAATTGAAACTATTACCTTTTTCTTCTTGATATGTCCTTCTATATTGAGAGTTTGAGGAGTGGTAATTCCTACCAATGCATTACATGATATGGTCAGATTCATTTCTTCCTCTTCGAGGGTTGTTTCCTAGTGTATATCCTCTTCTTCTGACGATTCTTGTTCACTTTCTTCTTCCTCTTCACAATATATGTAAAATAATTTCTTCTCAGCACACTTATGACCTTTAGTGTATTTACTATCACAACTATATCAAAGCCCTTTTGCTCTTTTTTCTTTCAATTATTGTGGTGTCAACCTTGTAGGTGGTGGAAGTCTAGGAGTAGCAACACTTCCATCTTTATATATGTGGGTGGTAGGCTTCCTTGTTGTCATAATTTTACATTCATTTTTTCTTGCCAACTTGAATACCTTTTCCAATGAATCAGGTTCCCAAACATGAAATTCATTTTGGATGTTATCCTTTAAGTTCCCTATGAAGACATCAATCTTGTGTTCCTCTGGAATATCAGTTACCCTTATATTCAATTTTTGGAAGTCCTCAATGTGCTCCACCACTGAACCCTTTTGTTTGAGATTTATCAATTGGCTAAAGAAGGTGTTGCCTTTTGTATCCTCATAAAATGCTATCATTTCCTATGTAAAAATTGACCAAGTGACAATTTTTTTATGGGAGAAAAGCCATCGATACCATCCAAATGTATTTTTTTGTAAATGTAAACTTGAAATGTGTACCTTTTGTGTGTTTTTCACATTATCGGAATCAGAATATTGCCCCATCTATAGTATCCATGTTACGGGATCCTTGCCATCAAACTTCCTCATATCCATATTTGGAATATGGTGGTCCTTCCATCTAACATTAGAGCTTATGAAATCATGATTAACATTTATTTTGTTCTCATCATGAGTTTCCTCTACTATCTTTTCGCCATTAGGAAACATTTCTTGTATCAACTTTTCCAAAACTTCGATGTCTACTTTTATATCATTATTCATGTTTTCCATGTTGTCTTTCATTTTTTCATCGATCTTACCTTCCATATCATCCATCTTATCTTCCATGCGCACTTCCATGCCATCCATATTAGCTTAAAAACGATTCATCTTAGCTTCCACGCCTTTCTTCAGAACTTCCATTTCATTTTTTGTTGATCTTTGTGATAACGAAATTTGGTGTACTTGCTCTTGTAATTTTGATATCTCGTGTTTTGTTTCATCATCTTCATGACTCATAGTAGAGCCTTCTGAAGGCTTGATGGGTGTTGAATTATTTTTAGGGGGAATTTTAGAACCCAATACTGATATCTATTCATCAATATGCCCTTGCAATAAATTCAAACTAATTTTTTTTTCAAACAACACTTATGTAATTCGAAAAAAACACACACATTTTTCTTTCTTTTGAGGAGCTCAATATTGAAACTAAATTATCTCTGTGATTTGGGATATTCAATAATAAATATCTAAAATTCAGCCGTGAAGTATCCCTCTAAATATTCTTTCGAATGCCACAGGTCTGACCTGATTTGGATTCTTCAAGGTAAATTTATGCCCAATCTCCCACGATGATCTAATTATGGACTCATTCAGTAGAGAAAATTTGTACGACTTGCCACGCGTCACTCTTTCCTCATTCAGCTCTGAGATTGATATAGAAAAAACTAAATTTCATTTGGTTGCGGCCACTTTTTACATAATCCCAATCTGACGCTCAGAGCTAGAGTTATTACCTTTTTCCCACGGTCACCTCTTTGAGATGAAATTCGGGAACCTGAAACAATCCTAAATTCCACATATCATATCTCCAAAAGTACTGTGAACCAAGATCTAAAATTTTTACAGACTGTTCCTCAGGATTCTGGCTTCGTACTGTAAAACTTTCAGCTTTCGAAACTTCGTATATGAAAATTTATGGAGAAAATGACACAATGAACTATTTTAGTTGAAATTTCGGATCCTCAAAAAACCCTAACTTCCCCACATCATATCTCTGAAAATATTGCGAACCAAAATATGAAATTTTTATAGGAGGTTCCTCTGGATTGCGGCTTTGTGCTATACAAATTGCAGCTTCTGAGCCTTTGTAGGAAAAAATTTATTACGGAAATTCCATGATGACCTGTTTGGAGCAGTGAAACTCTACAATGCAAAGCTCTCATACCAAATGTTATGAAACCAACTCCAAAAATAGAAGAAAAGAGAGATCAACACCTCATAAATCAACCACTTCGAGGGGGAAACCTCCAATACATTACATAAATGAACAATTCTTGGATGATACAAATGACCAGAGCCTCCTTCTATATATAGGAGTCCATGGGCCCACAATATAATCCTATCCGACCTAACAATAACAATGTAAGGGCACAATAATAACAATATTCGGGTTATAGGGGTACAACAATAACAATAAGGGGGCTACACTAATAACAATAAGGGACTAAACTAGTAATATAGGGACCTAACAATCACTGTAGTCAATCATTTTCATCCTCCATCGTTGCTGACATGCGCTCTGCTATGTTCAACCTATTATGCTACAGAGGGTCCAACCACACCACCTTTTATTCCTTCAAGTACAGATTTATGTATCCGGTTGGGAAAATGAATGGTTGGCCCTTGCTTATACCTTTTTAGCTCTCTGATGGTTTTATTCTTCCTCTGTTGAGGTTGCAGTGAAAATTGCATGGACACCACTGATGCCATTCGAAATGTTCCAAGCTTGGATTTTTTCCAAAAATCGCAGGCTAGCAAAACCACGTAAATGTATTGGCTTATTGTTTATGAATTATTAAGTTTATACTTTGTATGAGGGTCTAGCATCGTTCTATTTTATTTTCTCATAGTAAACCCAATGTATATTGGTTTTATCTGGTCACAGTAACTATCAAGGTACACAAGAACGAGGTAGTTTTCCTTCATATTGATCCTCAATGTTTAGTTTACCCGGGTAGGGTATTTCTTTTCTTAACCCCCAACATGTTTTTAAAATTGCAGTTTAGTGTATTAGCTATAGTTCCCTTTCAAATGGTTGAATATTTTCTAATGAATGTTGCATTTTTTTGCAGACCAGGGAATCCTATTCTGTGCCAAATTTTCGTCATCTTGCAAATGATCGCTCCCTTCCAAGTTCTTGGTGTTTCTTTTATTATGGAAAATAAAGTATGATGGACCTTTCTCAGGTTAATTTGTTGGTTAAGAAATTTAATTTCAAAGGCATGTCACCTTATATATTTCTCTCATTCATTTTGTTGTAGTTATGGCTAGTCATCCTCATTCATATTTTATAATTTCCCATGAGGGTTTAGCCTCGTTTTGAATAGGCATATCATGTATTAAATTTTTTTTTTTTTAAACCCTAGCCCTTCTCGGCATTGTGAAAAAAGGGGATCCATTTTAATTAACGAGCACGGTTGTTTTTTTATATTAATTCTCTAGTATTTTGGTTATCGCCAAACCCTGGCACACTACTTTTTCAAGTTTATTGATATTGTTTGTTAATTAGAAGTAATTTTGGCATATGTTCTCCAATATTATTGGCTGTATAATTTTCTACTGTGTCAAGTTATTTTCTAGTATTACAGTGTGTACTGAAAAGATATTATTAATTTCCATTGTCTCCATAAATGGAAGTTGGCAAACTCGCTTTAGTTTTTACGAATCCATGTATAAATTGAAGTGTCTAGAATGAAATCAATGTGTCGTTTGTATCCTCTGATAAGTGAACCATCTCCAACAGATGATTATCCATCTGGTCAAGATTAAAAACTAGTTTAAAACAAAAAGAACACCTCTCAGCCAGACAAATCTGTCATCCTCCTAGGAAATGATTGGTCTTACACTTTTCCATCCCACTATAGAAAACTGAGGGCACAACACAACTCAAATAGTGATGAGGAAACCTATCAAATAAATCAGAACTGATCTCAGAATAATTTTTTAAGGTTGGTGAGTCTGGGTCGTGGTCCAGGACCTCACTTCGTGCTCCTCAACTGCTTCCCACCAAACCACCAATTCAGGGGTTTTGTTCTCTAATCTGTACATTAGCACCAAAATTCTTTGAGCCACTATCTCGTTAATTCTTTTGTTGGAGAAAAAAACACTATTGAGAAGCACAATAGAAGTGAATATAAAAATAAAAAAGGACGCATCTCATTCTAATCAAATTTTAGATTTTGAACAGATGTAATTTAACAGAAAAAATAGCAAATAGACATGTCAAAAGGAGATGAAAAAAATATACAATTCCTATCTTGAACAATTTTAAAACAGGACACCTTAGGTGTAATTAGCGAGATAACGATCTTAGATAATCCTACAGAGTTGGTTCTTTCACTCCAGTCAGAAACTAAATAAGAAATACAATACAGTGATTGGGACCAGGACAAAGTCATTGCTTGAATGTTTTCATGTGAAGGAACTTTGGATTGGAAGGTGTAAAAGGGAGTTTGATAATTCTTAGAGATCACCCTTCTATTAAATTTCATGCTAAAAACATGCAGGCACCTTTTCTATTTGATGTAGGGGCATCTGAGCCAATCTGAATTCAAATTTAGATCCGAAGCTGAAGAGGCGGTTATGCGAACCATTATGCAAGCTAGGGAAAAAATTAGTTAAAAACAATTCTTGATCCTTGTAAAACATATAAAATAGAAGTATGTATTGTGTGAGAGGAGAGCAAGAAGCCTATATTTTGTGAGAGGAGAGAAGACGCAATGTAACCAGAAAAAGGAATTGGGCTAAAGGCTGAAATGCCTTAGATGTTTGAAAGCGATATTTGTATATAATAGAAAGATTGAATTGTGGATTTCTGCGTATCTGTATATGCATATTGAGTTATTTATAATTTATTTTATGGAATTAAATTGACTGCAATGAAGAATATTATTCTTTGTATAAAATGAGTTTTTTTCTTCGAATGCATTGAGTTCATGTTCTCTGGATATGAATTAATGTGCAATTGATCCTGTGTAGAAGGGTTCGAAAAGGTTGAAGAATTCGATGTTAATCTCTGGTCATGAGTATGTTTGAATTCTGTAGTAAAGAGCTCTGTTGTAACCTAGTTGGCATCGTATTCTAATTAGTGGATTGGTATAGGGTTGAATTGACCCCATCCTTGAGGCGGAAGGGGCGAAGAGTTGGAACCATATGGAGGCTTAACTCTTAAAGGAACGATTTATATTACAAATTGTGGCCAAATGGATTTTGACTTCCGGTTGAAAGCGCGTGCAGGTGAAATCATGGGTTTTCGTTTATTGAAAATCTATGTTTTATTTAAATTCTGACATTAAAAGAGGGCCGCATGTATTGATTCCAAGACTATAGAATCATGGGTTTTGTTTAAATTGTTTCCGATATATTGAAAGAGGTGGAACAGAAGCAGAGTGGGCCAATAACCCACAGGCCCTAGGATTGAAATTGCAGGTTATGAATCTATATTGTTAATAGAGTTTTTGAAGGTTACAGGTCCATATTGTATAACTGAAAGGTGAACCTGCCTTTAGTGGGATTCACTTTTCGTCAACTCTTCGAATGCGTTGAGTTCGTGTTCTCTGAATATGGTTTATTTTTGAGTTATGGATTATTATAATTTTCAATTTATGAGTTAAATTTATTATTAATGGTTTCATGATCGACTATCGATCACTATAAGAATCGATAGCGATCCAGTGATATCCTATAATGGCACAACGTGAATTTTTATTGTTGAGCAAGTAAGCGTTGAAGTGGAACTCTAAAGAGATGGAACCGAGAACACATAAACTTCAAAAGCACAGTTGGAAAGAAGGTCAACGTCGACCAAAACAGTAAGGGCAGCTCTGTGAAGAAAACCAGTGGTTTCATACTAAAATTAAGTGGTAATATGGTTCCATAGGGGCGAACCAGAGAGATGCCAAAGTACTAAGCCCAGGAGAGAAGCTTGGTGAGGTGTCTGGTAGTAGGGAGGACTTGCTATTGCAGAGGTTTTGTTGCAGCTCATAATGGACAATTCCACAGAGGATGTGGGTAGGATTTTCCAAGATGTTGCTACAGGAAGATCACAAAGAGCAGTTCCACAATGATGTGGGTAGAATTTCTGACAGATGTAGAAGACATATGACCAGGAGGTCATAAATTTTTGTGCCTCGTGAGTCTGATGCAGGGGCATCTGAGACGATCTGAATTCAAATTCAGATCCGAAACTGAAGAGGCGGTTATGCGAACCGTTATGTAAGCTAGGGAAAAAATTAGTTAAAACCTATTCTTGATCCTTGTAAAACATATAAAATAGAAGCTTGTATTATGTGAGAGGAGAGAAAGAAGCCTATATTGTGTGAGAGGAGAGCAAACGTAATGTAACCAGAAAAAGGAATTGGGCTAAGGCTGAAATGCATTAGATGTTTGAAAGCGATATTTGTATATAATAGAAAGATTGAATTGTGGATTTCTATGTATCTGTATATACATATTGAGTTATTTATAATTTAGGTTATGGAATTAAATTGACTGCAATCAAGAATATTAGTCTTTGTATAAAACGAGTTTTGTTCTTCGAATGCGTTGAGTTCATGTTCTCTGGATATGAATTAATGTGCAATTGATCCTATGTAGAAGGGTCCCAAAAGGTCGAATAATTCGATGTTAATCTCTGTTCATGAGTATGTTTGAATTCTGTAGTAAAGAGCTCTGTTGTAACCTAGTTGGCATCGTATTCTAATTAGTGGATTGGTATAAGGTTGAATCGACCCCATCCTTGAGGCGGAAGGGGCGAAGAGTTGGAACTGTATGGAGGCTTAAGTCTTAAAGGAACGATTTATATTATAGATTGTGGCCGAATGGATTTTGAATTCCAGTTGAAAGCGCGTGCAGGTGAAATAATGGGTTTTCATTTATTAAAAATCTCTCTTTTATTTAAATTCTGATATTAAAAGAGGGCCACATGTATTGATTTCAGGACTATGGAATCTTGGGTTCTATTTAAATTGTTTCTGATATATTGAAAGAGGTGCAGCAGAAGCAGAGTGAGCCCATAACCCACAGGCCCCAGGATCAAAATGGCAGGTTATGAATCTACAGCGTTAACAGAGTTTTTGAAGGTTGCAGGTCCATATTGTATAACTAAAAGGTGAACCTGCCTTTAGTAGGATTCACTTTTCGTCAACTCTTTGAATGCATTGAGTTCATGTTCTCTGAATATGGTTTATTGTTGAGTTATGGATTATTATAGTTTTCAATTTATGAGTTAAATTTATTATTAATGGTTTCATGATGGACTATCGATCACTATAAGGATCGATAACGATCCATTGATATCCTATAATGGCATAACATCAAGTTTGATTGTTGAGCAAGTAAGCGTTGAAGTGGAACTCTGAAGAGATGGAACCGAAACCACATAAAATTTGAAATCACATTTGGAAGGAAGGTCAATGGCTACTAGAATAGTAAGGGCAGCTCTGTGAATAAAACTAGTGGTTTCGCACTGAAATTAAGTGGTAAGATGGTTCCACAGGAGCGAACCAGAGAGATGCCAAAATACTAAGCCCAGGAAAGAAGCTTGGTGAGGTGTCTGGTAGTAGGGAGGACTTGCTATTACAAAGGTTTCAGTGCAGCTCACGATGGACAATTCCATAGAGGATGTGGGTAGAATTGTTCAACATGTTGGTACAGGAAGATCACAAAGAGCAGTTCCACAATGATGTGGGTAGAATTACTGACAGATGTAGAAGACATATGACCAGGAGGTCATAAATTTTTGTGCCTCGTGAGTCTGATGCAGGGGCATCTGAGCCAATCTGAATTCAAATTCAGATCTGAAACTGAAGAGGCAGTTATGCGAATCGTTATGCAAGCTAGGGAAAAAATTAGTTAAAACCGATTCTTGATCCTTGTAAAACATAAAAAATAGAAGCTTGTATTGTGTGAGAGGAGAGCAAGAAGCCTGTATTATGTGAGAGGAGAATGAACGCAATGTAACCTGAAAAAGGAATTGGGCTAAGGCTGAAATGCCTTAAATGCTTGAAATCGATATTTGTATATAATAGAAAGATTGAATTGTGGATTTCTGTGTATCTGTATATGCATATTGAGTTATTTATAATTTAGGTTATGGAATTAAATTGACTACAATCAAGAATATTAATCTTTGTATAAAACAATTTTTTTTCTTCGAATGCGTTGAGTTCATGTTCTCTGGATATGAATTAGTGTGCAATTGATCCTGTGTAGAAGTGTCTGAAAAGGTCGAAGAATTCGATGTTAATCTCTGGTCATGAGTATGTTTGAATTTTGTACTAAAGAGCTCCGTTGTAACTTGGTTGGCATCGTATTCTAATTAGTGGATTGGTATAGGATTGAATCGACCCCATCCTTGAGGTGGAAGGGGCGAAGAGTTGGAACCGTATGGAGGCTTAACTCTTAAAGGAATGATTTATATTATAGATTGTGGCCGAATGGATTTTGACTTCCGGTTGAAAGCGCGTGCAGGTGAAATCATGGGTTTTCGTTTATTGAAAATCTCTATTTTATTTAAATTATTATATTAAAAGAGGGTCGCATGTATTGACTCCAAGACTATGGAATCATGGGTTCTGTTTAAATTTTTTCCAATATATTGAAAGAGGTGCAGCAGAAGCAGAATGGGCCATAACCCATAGGCCCCAGGATCAAAATTGCAGGTTATGAATCTGTAGCGTTAATAGAGTTTTTGAAGGTTGCAGGTCCATATTGTATAACTAAAAGGTGAACCTGCCTTTAGCGGGATACACTGCCCATACTTATCCATATCACTCCCAAATAATGAATTGAGGTAATATAACCTGAATCTTGGATCTGTCCAGTTCATACGATCACAATCTTCTACAGTGCATTACAGTTTTCATGCCTGCACGTGAAAAACTTTAGAAAGGAAAAATTTCTAGAGGGAAACCTTACCATCTCTCGTTGTGATTAAATTATGGGTTGATCCAGCAGTAAAATTAAATATAGTATAACAAGTGTTAAGTAGTATCTAGTATCTCCTACTTTTTTTAAATATAGATAATTAAATCCTTGATAAAAAAAAATTAGAAATGGAAGTGAAAACGTTGTCGAAAAATTTTGTGTTTTTGTGAGTGCCTTATCTCATTGGTTGTAATGAATCTTTATAACTTTATTAATTTCGAAGTCCGTGGTTCAAATTTATATGGAAAAACTTAGTTTCCATTGAATGAGATGTCAATTTCAAGAAACTTGTTTTGCACAACCAATAGTCTACTAGAGGAATTGTACATGATTGATATAGAGTTGAATGCAATTTTGTTTATGGAACTGAAGGCATGGGAATATGGAACAACACTTTTAATGCTATATCCCAAATGGTATTCCATTTTGAAAATGACTTGTTTCTTTTGGGCCGAAACATGAAGTTGGGTTACACTTTTGTGAGAATCGGGGGCCGAAAACTTTTTTCGGCAATAGTTCGGCCGAACATTTTCTAAAGTTCGGCCGAACTCTGTAATAGTTCGGCCGAACTTTCTTATAAATTTCAGCTGAACTCGTGATTCTGTTTAGATTGATGGCACACTGACAGTGCGGGCAAACAGAATTTTTGCCGGAGATTGGAAAACTGGCAACAAAAGTTCAGCCGAACTTCCAACAAAAGTTCGGCACTTTTACTTTTAAAATAGTTCAGCCGAACTAATTCCTATAAATAAATAGCTCATGAAGTTTGTTTGTTTACCGGTTTCATTATTCCCGCGAATTTATGTCAGTGTCCCTGTTGTTCGTGCGTTTTTGCTCCTCCCTTCAGTGTTGTTGCTCCTCCCGTCCGCACTGTTGCTCCTCTCATCGGCGCTGTTGCTGCTTTCATAGGGTATGTTTTTTCTCAAAACCACAATATATAATTTTAGTGAGCGCTACAAAATTGTTTTGGAGTGAACGATGATATAAAATTATCCGATAGCGAATCGACAATGAATTAGAAATGGATGCTTTAAAATTATTTCGTAGTGATTGATTAAAAAATTTACCGTTGTGTTGAGGGTGTTTATTCCTCTTTCTTTATAGGTTTCCAGCTTACTGGTCACATTATGGGGGTTCTACCCATGAGTACTTGTCTTAGATCTCTAGAGTTCTAGTTTTATTAAAAAATTTATATGATATTAAACCCTCCACTGAGGTGTATCCTAGTTTTGAAATCAGGTTGTAAATGTTCCAACATTTTTAATGTGGGACTGGCTGTAATTTTATCAGGACTGTTGAACATATTCCGTATGCGTTATTTTTCTTTCGGTACATTTTGTAACTCGGCTCCTATTTTTTGGTTTTGGTAATCAATATTTATATATATACATATCTTGTGGAACAATTACACTTTCCTCTGATTAAGCTTGTCTTCAAATTTCCATTTAATCTTTTTTTCTTTTAAACTTATTTTGTTCAAACCCTTGTCCCTTTTCATCGTTTATTTTGACAAAGGTTTTGTGAGGAATGTCCCAAGGTTTCTCTTTTTAAAAGAATGCAGTAATTTTGTTCTTGCACTATTAAATTTATCAGGTTCGATTTATTACGAGGAAATCAATTCTCATGAATAATTTTTCTTCTATTTTTTTTCATGATTCAATATTACATGTTCCTATGGTAATCCTCATGGTTTATTCTTTCCTCTAAATATTTTTAATACAGTTATCTTGATTTGTTGCACAGTTGGATGTAATGTGTTGTCGTTTTTCCTTCATTTATGTTTTACATATGATTAACATTGTGCTTTAGATACTGCTGAAAATATATAGATAACTTTTGTCAATTAATTTATTCTTCGAAATCAGATTTTTAATCTGATAACTATATAACTCATGACATGGTACCAGAAGACATAGGACCCAGGTTGGTTACTCCAAATAGGGTCTTAAACCTGTAACAATTAACACAGTATTTAAGCTTAGAAAACAAATAATCGTTATCTAGTGCAAAACGAGTTAATTTTTTTAGCCTAAGAAATTGTCAGAGTACACTTCACCAGTCATTCTTGTAATTCATGTTCGTAAAGTTATTAACATACTCATTATTCCCTTTTTACTTAAAATTCAAATGTATTTTTTTTTAAAATAACATAAAGAAAATAAGTTGTGTGTTACATCATCCCTTTCAACCCACTATTATAGAAAAAATACAAACAATATTTCCCATGGATGGGTGTCAACTACAACTAACAGAAAAATAAAAACCCACCATAAATTCTTATGATATCTCACAAAAACACTGTGAATGGTGCAATAATAGACAATTAGTAACAAAAAACGCACATATGTTCCTTTTACAACACCATAGATAGCCAAAAGAAATGGAAATAACCTAGGGAAATAAGCCCAAAACTACCATAGACATGCACAATACACATAGGTGTAGCGCCCACTAACAAAGTGGGCCATATCCCTCACATAAAAAATATAGATGTGACCAACCTATGCCTCCATATTTTGTAGACCAAAAGGATGACAAGTACCCTTCATAAAACAAAACTAGAAGTTCCAGGAGATCACCATACTACACCACCTACCATACATGCTCATTGGTCATTTTTCGAAGGTGAGATATTTTCTAGAACCCTCGCACTGGAGCGAGGAGGATCCATTAAGTCCCCACCATCTAAATCACAAGAAATATGGCTCTCCACATGCTCTAGATACAAGTCAATCCTCTCCACGAAGAACCTTTAGTTCTTGAGCATTCTCTTGACTTCCTCAAGTGAAGAAAAAATAACATATCTCTCCGCGTGCTTGTCCCTCAACTCCAGTCACAATAAGGTCTTCATTCTCCAATGAAGAGACAACAAGTTTAAATATTGCTTCCTCCTTCCCTTGGTGTGCCAAGGGTCTAGAACCCAAGCTAACATTTAGTCAAAAACCTTAGAATTTGAAAGGGATTTCCTTTCCTCCCTTTTTTTAGACTTGATCTAATAGATTTCCTTATGAGTATGAAACATAACTACATTAAAGTATGTGGCCTCCAATTCATGCGAAAAGAGTCTTTCCCCTTGTTGGCCTAGCTAAGCCCTAACACATCCTCCCCTTATGCACCCCTTTTTTTGTCTTGGTGGAATTACAGAGTGTCGAGGAGTTGACTTATTGTCACTGTAGTGATTTCCTCCACCTACATAAGAGTAAACTGAAAAAATCAACCTACCTTCTATAATACCAGGGAACCAACATACCAACTCATCACAATAACAGTAGATAAAAGTCTTATCCTTAACATAGGACCCACCAGAAAGGGTAGAGGATGAGTCTTCCTCAACCAAGGTTCCTTCACCCTTTAATATCAAAGAAGAAAAGAACAACACTAAAACCAAAAGAAATCTACACCTAGGAGAGCGAACTAGACACCAAATTACATCAACCAACACTTATCTTGCCATGAAAATAATCCAACACAATTTAAATAAATGGCATTAATTCATTGAACACCCTTGTAC
The DNA here is from genome assembly GCA_034641835.2 of Pinus albicaulis. NCBI lineage: Eukaryota > Viridiplantae > Streptophyta > Pinopsida > Pinales > Pinaceae > Pinus > Pinus albicaulis. Next base: position 890,844,914 of record CM076583.1, on the reverse strand, counting down.
ATTCTTTGTTGATACTTTGAAAGTAATACATTTTGAAAAATAATTTGTTTTTTGGATTCTTAATATTATGTAACTTTTGAACCATAATTACAATTTTTTTTTTTTTTTTACTTATCATTTAGTTGCTAAAAGTTGAAGAATTTATGTTGGTAAATAATTAATTAGTTCTATTTAAATCATTTACCACTTTTGGGATTTTTGTTTTCGTGGTTTCATTCATAATTTCACTTTTTTGCAAATTGTCAATTTCAATTTTTCACACCACATGTGCACAATCAAAGCACCTAAGGTCTTTACCCTACTAAAGTATGTTCTTTTAAAACATGTTTTCTTGGTGATATGGGTGATTTAGAAATGATTGGGAGAGCGAAATTCCTCATTTAATACACAATATGTTTGGTTCATACCATTTGATTCTCATGATTAGGTTTTAATCATCAGGCTCTCGCTTAAGAGTGGACCTTCCCAAAATCTTGTGACGTCTTGTCACAAACAAAACCATCAAACTGAAAAACACATCATGCAAGAAACATAGCTCGCTGACATATCATTTTTCTCCTTCAAAGAAAAAAATTCACATCATGTGAATGTCTCCATGTACTCTTACATATCAAGGTGTACAAAACCATCAACCAAACACAAGTCGAAAAAACATGCCTCTTCAAACAATTGACTCTCAAGTCAAATAATAGCTCATGTACAAATTTCCATATTTGTTGCATTTAAGTGTGTCAACATAACTCTACCTTCAACATATTGCTTCATGCAACATGTGCCATACTTTGAATTTGCAAAGAAATTCATGAAACATCAAAATACATGAAAATCCTTAATTGGATAAGAAATCTAACCATCCGTTACCAAACCATTTCAATGGTGCTTCTTTTAGCTGCACTTCATCATCATGTGAATCATCTTGACCCTCATCGATTATGGAATCCTATTTTCCATTATTGTCATTATCTCTTTCCACCTTCTTCAAATGTTGTGGATGAATTGTTGGATACAAATTCCAACACTTGTCTTCAAGGTGACCTTTCTTATGGCAATGAGTAATAAACAATTGCAACTTCTTTTCAACATCATTTTCCTTGTCCAATGGGCCTTGGACTTTTTGCCTCATTTATTTAGAAAGTTTCATGTGCATGGATATCTTATTCCAACATCTATAAACATTACGATTATTCAAACCACAAAAGGAACATGCAAGTTCTTTTCCAAATCTTATGTGAATATTTACCATATTTATATCATAATCAAAAGAAATTTGATTAGAGGAAAATTTATACCTTGAACATTCACCGTTGTCGCCTTCTTGAGGAGGTGAATTTGATGAGGTAGTGGATCTCCTCTGAATACTTGCAATGAATTCAATGTCTCTAGAGCTTTCAACATCCTCTTCTTTTACATTCTCATTAGCTACATGATTATTAACATCTTCTTGCAAAGTGGGTGTCAAACTTTTCCATTCATCATGAATACAAACTTCACAAGCTTGAGGTAATTAACACGAAATAAAATTCCTTCTTGGAGCAGCTTCATGTGCCTCCTTGGCTTTGGAGCATTCTCCATCATGTTTTCCATAACCAACACCCAAATAATTAGGCCCTTCCTCAACAACATTTGGCTCAACTATGCCTTGTACTCAACTATGCCTTGTACATGTTTGCCTTTAACCCTTTACTTTCATAGCACATTTTCATAAAAAATTTGGACCTTATTCCTCTAGTGTGTCTCTGAAAATCACGTACACATTTATTTTGATTAAAATAGTTCGGCCAAACTAATTTATATAAATAAATCGCCCGCGAAGTTGTTTTGTTTACCGGTTTCATTATTCCCGCGAATTTCTATCACTATCGCTGCTATTCGCGTGTTTTCTCTCCTCCCATCCACGCTGTTTCTCCTCCCGTCTGCGCTCTTGCTCCTTTCGTCGGCATTGATACTCCTTTCATCAGGTATGTTCGACCTTACCATTTTCAAATTTTTGACATGTATATGAAAAAATTCTTCACTGGGATATACTGCCTCTTATGTATTTGATTATTCTTCACTATTTTCAAACTCTTTACACTTCCTTAGACTATCCACAATCTGCATACTTCATTTAGAAAAGTTAATCTCAACATAAAATAGGAAATTGATGTAGAAAATATGTGAAACCGAAATTGCATAGGCCCAAAGTAAGAATGAATATATGATCAAACATTTTATAAAAAGATTACCTGTGCTGGGAGTGGCCTTTTACAACTCCGGAAAGCATTTGGTTCCTCATTCATTCCTCCAACAGATGCTACCTTGTAGATACCATACATCTGTCTAAGGTTAAAATCATGCAAGAAGAGCTTCATTCCGAGCGTCACCTTTTATACAAGCTCCTTTTTAGTTGGTGGCAACCCAAACACTTTTTATCGGAAACACTCTTGCTTTGTTTGAGAATTACACATAAAAATCAAGTTGGAAAACTTATCTTGGCCACTGCCATCTTCATTGTTTTCTTCCTTGCCGCCTTGTTTTTTCTTCTTATTTTTCTCAACCTTTGACACAGCAGGGTCAGATAAACCCTTGGGTTTGTTCTCTGTCTCTATTTTAACAGTCTTATCCACAACATTAACCTTTGACACAGCAGGGTCAGATAAACCCTTGGGTTCGTTCTCTATCTCTATTTTAACAGTATTATCAACAACATTAGTTGGTGTTGCATCCTGCAACATATATCCACAGATTTGTTTCAGGCATTTGTAATCTTCCTTAGACTATCCGCAATTTTCTTCACACTATACACAATCTGCTTCATACTATACTATCTGGAATCTGCTTCAAAGATGACCGAACAATAGATCCACACTATTTTCAAACTCTTTAAACTTCACACTGAAAGCCCATCAACATATTCGTACTGAATCTTACAAGAATCTGTAAATTGTTTTCAAAGATTGCCGAGTTATTCCTTATCAAAAGAGCCACAAACAAGGTATATAAATATAGATAGAATTACTTCCTTTTAGGCCTACCAACACTTTTCCATGTAGGCTGATTTGTAACACATCATAATAGCCCGATTTTTCAACGTTGATGTAGAGCTGAAATAAACCATTGGTTCATGTTTTCTTTGACTAGGTCTGGGTTTCTGACTGAATCTATATGGACATTTCTGTCTAGTTAAATACCCTTATGTTTGCAATATTGATTTATCTTTTAGGATTTTTCATTTGTTTGTTCTATGTATCAAAGATTTATATTCCCAGTTTTTCTATGCACATCAATTCAACTACACAAACAATTAAATCTAATTTAATATTATTGTTTGCTAGAAGTTAATTTATGTTTTAAAAATGTGCAGTGTTTTATGTAGCAAAATATTCTACAAGGTGACCTTTCTTATGGAAATGAGTAATAAACAATTTCAACTTATTTTCAACATCATTTTACTTGTCCAATGGGCCTTTCACTTTTTGCTTCATTTTTTTAGAAAGTTTCATGTGCATGGATATCTTCTTCCAACATCTATAAAAATTATGATTATTAAAAACACAAAATGAACATGCAATTTCTTTTCTAAATCTTATGTGAATATTTACCATGTTTATCATAATCAAAAGAAATTTGATTACAGGAAAATCTATACCTTGAACATTCACCATTGTCACCTTCTTGAGGAGGTGAATTTGATGAGGTAGTGGCTCTCTTCTGAATACCAGTAATGAATTCAATGACTCTAGAGATTTCAACATCCTCTTCTTTTACATTCTCATTAGCTGCATGATTATTAACATCTTCTTGCAAAGTGGGTGTCAAACTTTTCCATTCATCATGAACACAAACTTCACAAGCTTGAGGTAATGAACACGAAATAAAATTCCTTCTTGGAACAAATTCATGTGCCTCCTTGGCTTTGGAGCATTCTCCATGTTTTCCATAACCAAGACCCAAATAATTAGGCCCTTCCTGAAGAACATTTGGCTCAACTATGCCTTGTACTCAACTATGCCTTGTACATGCTTGCCTTTAAAACCCTTTACTTTCATAGCACATTTTCATCAAAAATTTGGACCTTATTCCTCTAGTGTGTCTCTCAAAAGCATGTACGCATTCATTTTGAGAGGAAATTGAAGACAGAAACGAATAGCTAGTTCTTTTAACTAACCTTGACTAAAATGAGCTAAATTATACTTTGATACCAACTTGATTTGAATATGGACAAACTAGTTTTGTTGGGTTATCTCCCTCATTAGTTAAATAAAAATGTGTTTAGGATCGTCTAAAGTTAGCCAATTGGGAAGGGGTTTATGTGTCAAGCTTTAAGTTTATTTTGTGAGAAATTTATGAGTTAATTAGCTTTTAAAAACTCATGTTTACAACAAATAAAATGCAAAATTTTTATTTCTAGGAAAATCTTTTCCCTCAATCCAGATTCCGATCATTGGACATGTAAGAGGAAGAAAGAGGGAATTCACTTTTCAAATTCTAGACCTTGTCTAAACCAAAATAAACTAGAGGTTTGGTTTTCAAATACATTCACTTATTTGGAAAAGTTCTAGCTACCAAAAGTCCATATGCCAATCTACCTCCCAAGAAATCCATTTATTACACTACTGGTTAGTTTTTTGTCTTCCTATATTCTTTATCAACCTCTTCTAGTGATTCTTGAAAGGTGGATACTTAAATCCTTCCTAAAAATTTGAGCTCCAAAATGAGAATACATACAAGGTCATTTTAAGTCATTCTTCTATCCAATTATAAAAACCAAGTGAATATTTCTACATACTGATTTATGTCCCATAAAATGTACAATATATGTGGAGTTGCCTCGCCTTAAGCGAGATGTTTAACAAAAAAATTAATAGAGAAACAATTAGTGATGTCACCAAAATATTTAGCCTCTTCAAGGTATCATATCCTTTCATCAAGGTCAAGAATCTATTCACCAAAATTTCCTATGGAAATGATGGTTTAAGAAACAAAACTAGACAAAAACCTTCAGTGAGAACAACAAAATCTAAAACCTCTTCAAGGTCTTCAATCTGCTCGTAAAGTTAAATTGTGTCTTGATCAAGTCCAACAACAAAGAAACATTCACTAACAACACCAAAATCTACAACTTCTTCGACATCTTCTAAACCATCTTCAAAGTCAATATTGTGTGCATCAAATTCCTCAGCAAGGTCATCAATGGAGTCATCAAAACTACTATATCAAACTTCAATGCCAAAAATAAGTCAAAAGAATTCAATTTCTCCTCCAAAACCTTCTTCTTTGAGCAAAGCTAGCATGATTTCATTGAGAAATTCGTCGAGAAACTTTACCTAATAGGTGTAGACCTAGAACCCCCAACTTTGCGTGACATGTACAATTGAAGATCTTATATGGTAAGCAGTGTGAGAAGAGAGTCATGGTCATTGAGTTGAGAAAGAGAAATAGTTTGGTATGACAACCTTACTTGTGATAGGTCTAGCTAGCAGACTACCAAATTACATGGTAATGGCATTCAAAATGTGAAAATTTCCATTTCACTTGGAAATAAGATGGTAGAGAAAGGTATAGATGAAAGGAGATATCCATCTATGGTAAAGAAATCAAATAGTTCTATCAATTCCACCTTGCAACTCTAAGAGACATTGAATTAAATTTCATCTCAAGACAGGGTTTTGAGAGGACACTCTCAAAGCCAACCTTCGTTATGGCTTTGAAACACATGGTAAGTATCAAGACTTAGCAACTTTATTTGCATAATTTTTTCTAGCATGGACCTTAATGTCATAGCCTTATTTTGCCTAAATGAATGCAAATTTCCTTGCCATTTGGCTTGTGACATTCATAATTCATGCTCATGGAACATGATTTTGTTGCAATTGTGATAACATTTGCTGTATGCAGAAGCTAATAAAAAATGATCGAAAATGACATTTTTGCTCTGTTTTTTTGAAGATTTAAGGAAAATTACACCAAGTAGCTTCGAACCTCATATGACCATCATGTCAAACTCATCTCAGGATATTGTCCAATTAAGAGCCACTTAAGCAAGCAATCTAGTATACATGACTCCAATTTCAATTAGCAGCAATGAAAATTCTAAGTATGGTGCAAACATTGCTCCAGATCCTCAATGGGGCATGTTTATTGACAATAATTTGGGGAGTGGGAGAGGGAGATGGTAAGAGAAAAAATTCAAGGAGTCCACGGGAAATTGAAAAATATATAACTAATAAGGTGGAAGACATTTGTAACCTAAGAGAGAAACCTGTTAGGAAATGGGTGAAGTTGGTATTACACACCCAATTGGATAACCTCGAGGAGAAAACATTTCTCCCACTTTATTTGTTGGCATAACCTAGTAAGTGTTATTCACTAGCATGTATTTTGTAAAGGCCTTGACCTAGTTCTCATTCAACTCCATCCACTACGTTGTACATGATTCCAAGCCTAATTTCATGAAAATTAAGTTGGGGATGATCACGTTGACCTGGTTGATGACGTGTCTATGAATATTAACTACCTTAGACTATTTTTTTGCGTAGGGAAAGAGACACATTCCCATGTCTGAGCATGAAAATGTTCTTTGATATTGTTAATGCCTCTAGTGTTTACTTCTACAAGTTCTATAGGAAGAGTTTGTAAAGGGCCAGGTAGCCTCTGGATCTCATCTTTTATGAAAGGTGACATATCTAGTAAATGCCCCTACAGTCAATCTCTAGAATGGATCTAAATAGAAGTTCTTAATTTTAATATCCATAAAACACAACAACTTTAAGGTAAACTATGTACATGTGTCATTTTTCCCACAAAATAAAGTGTATAAGTGGTAAATTTTATACCAAGTGTGCTCCCACCATGTAAAGCGCAATTTGGTGAACTTATCATTTTTATAATTTCTTTTTCGATTAAATTTAGTTTCACACATAATCAATTATTGCTTTGAAATTTGTGTTCTACATAATTTGTGTACACTAAATTACAAATTGATTTTTTGAAATCTATTTTGTGTAAATGTCGACCAATAGATATATATCATGGAGGATGAACGATGAAGATCAGCCGAATCCCATATGGAGGTTCAGGGATCGGGGGATGTTCACGGTATTTAAATATAATCTTAAATCTCCATACATGTGTGTACATATGGAATTGATTTTGTATTAACTTTGTGAGTTAAATTAGTTGTTAATAAGTTTCATATTTTAATTTTTAGGAGGTAAGAGGAGAAGGGTTTCTACTCCATCCATGGAGTGTGGCCATGGTTCAACCGATCGAGGTATGAGTGGTAGCAGGTTGTGTGAAGGGGGTGATATTTATTCCCCCGAAGGCCAATCAACAACTGTTGGTTCTCAACAGGGTCATTTTGGGTCTGGTTCTCAACAACGTCATTTTGGGTCTGGTTCTCAGCAGGGTCATGTTGGAGAAGATGTTAACCAACAACATCAAGGTTGCCATCAATTTAAATATTTTTTCATTAAATTTGTACAAGTTTTTTTACACGTGTTTTTTCTAATATACGAAATTATATATATATTGATGCAGAGGCCGAAAATGTTCGAACTAGTGGTCAAAATAGACGCAGGGCAGCCCACTACATTCAAGAAGAAGGATGTCAACCCAGCACAACTTATCTGGCCGAGATTACTGATATACCATTGGAAACCAACATGGCGGAATGCACCTTACAAAGGTGTGAAAGACTTCATGCAAAATTGCAAAGAGATCTCGTGGCTTTGTCTCTACCTGCTGAGAGTCGACAAAGCCTTGAAATAGTTACACATTCATTGGGTGAAATGGTAAATGTGTACAAAAATCTTGGGCCAACGACTGATTCATTTGTAGAAATGATGAGAAAGAGAAAAGAAACAGTGATGGGTCTCGATAAATGGGAGGACGTAAAACAAAAAGTTACAAAAGAAGTGGCCAAGTCAATGTTTAATTACAAGGAAGGGCCAAAAAGAAAAATGTTGAAGGTGCAGTATTTCAAGCACCCAAACATAGCTCGTTATTTGTATGATAGGCACCTTGCGGCCTATGGAAGGCTTCCATGGAACGATGAGGTTCTTGTTTATTTTGCACAAATGTTCTATGCAGATTTTTTTTTGGGTATGAAACCCAATTACAATGATCTTCCTTCAGAATTTTTTGGCCTGGGGAAAGGTCGATTATATGACCATAAGGGAGCTAATCAAGATGTGGAGTTTCCTCGCCCTGAGCCGCCATTGGTGAGTCGACCGTTTCGAGTCAAAAATTTGCGATAAGAGATGGATGCGACTTTTCAAATAAGTCGAGAAGCAAGGGATGTTATGATCGAGAATGTTCATAGCGGATTGGGTGGAGTCGATCTTTCTTTAAATCGACAAAGAGCACGTGAAAATGCACGTGCCAATTTTTTTTATTGTACAGATGAGGAGATTCACAACATGAATGTTGAATATCTCTGAACATATGCAAAAAATTGTCGCAATGGTTTGCAAGACTTAATTTTTCATGAGGAAGAGGGCATCGGAACGGTATGTGTTAGTGATCTTAGGGTTTGAAAATATTTTTACATATACATGTGTACAATTTGTAATAAATACATGTGTATGTACATGTATACATTTATTTGTATGTGTACATTAATCTAAAAAAAATGTATGATTATATGTTAAAACACCATTTGCAGTTCTCAGGCATGATGCATGATGAAAATGTTAATATTACGTTCGGGACCTCCGGTTCAAACGATGCAGATGGGTCTGACCATCATGATATGTTGGCACATGTTAGTGTTTTTTAAGTGACTCTAAAATAAATAATTTTTGCCACACATGTACATGTATGTATATATATAATTTGATAAAATGTTTTAACAGGTACCGATTCCGTCTGATGGCGGTACCTTCTTCTTCCTTAGGAGATGTACTTTCTACTTCATTGGGAGATGAGCCACAAGTATGGACAATTTTTCACAAGTTTAAAATTTATGTTTAAAAGTTATATATATATATATATATATATTCTACCTCAAAAAGTTCCATTAAAAATTGAGATATATATATATATATATATATATATAGAGAGAGAGAGAGAGAGAGAGAGAGAGATCTATATTTTGAGTTATTTAAAAAATTTTGAATTTAGGTTCCTATAGAAGATTTCTTTAATCCGCGGACTCTAGCGACGGAGATAGGAACATCCACAACATTTGAACAAGTTGTCTTTAGTTCCTTTTTTTAATATTATTGAAAATAAGTTCATATATGTACACGTGCATTTTCATTTGAAAGTTTTTAATTTATATGAATTAATTATATATATATATATATATATATATATATATATATATATATATAACTGTACATGTATATTGTACAGTTTACCGCTGCAGATGTTCCTTGGGAGAACTTGTTCATCAAATGGAGAGGGAACCTTATGAGGTATTGCATGATTTTTTTGTTATATTTTGTTTTTTACATGAAGTTCTAGATATATATATTCTCATTCATTTTTAAAACATCAAATTTTAATGTTCAAGTACATGTGAATTGTGTATGTAGGTTTCCCATTCACATGATAGGGCGCGGACTGAGACCCTAGTAGGGAAGACGCTAGATCCGTCTCTATTTGATGGACATGATTTGTAGATTTGATTTCAAAATTTAGATGGTCTTAAAATTTGTTAAACTTGATACAATTTGATACTTGTGAGATTTACAATTTTTGGACATATTTTATTACATTGTTAATATAATTTGTTTTATTTAATTTTTGGATGGTTTTAGTACTTTTGGCATGTGAATGTGAAGTAATGTTGTCATCTATAAATTAATGTTGTCATCTGAACTACATTTGGCATGTTATGTAATGACATGTGTTATAATTTGTTTTGTTTTTAAAATTTAATTTTTGGATGCTTAGAGTACATTTGGCATGTGAAGTAATGTTGTGATCTATATTTTTTTGTTAAATTAAAAGTTAAAAGTTTGGATGGTTTCAATCTACATTTGGCATGTGATATTTAATGTTAAATGTTTTTGTTGGATAGTTGAATTAGAATTGGCATGGCATGTGAAGTTTTTAAAACTCAAGTTTTGGATGGTTTCAATCTACATTTTGCATGTGATATTTAATGAACTTTAAATGTTTAATGTTTTAATGTTGCACAATATATAATCAAAAGGTTTTTAAAACTTAAAGTTTTGCATGGTTTCAATCTACATTTGGCACATGTGCTATATAATGTTAAATGTTTCTATTGGATCTAGTTGAACTATAATTGGCATGGCATGTGAAGTAACGATCTATATATAATTTAAAGTTTTTTAAACTCAATTTTTGAACGGTTTCAATCTACATTTCGCATGTGATGTTTAATGTTTTGATGTTGCACGATATATTATCAAATTTTTTTAAAATTTTAATGTTTTGGATGGTTTCAATCTACATTTCGCACATGTGGTATATAATGTTAAATGTTTCTATTGGATAGTTGTTCACTATAATTGGCATGGCATGTCAAGTAATGTTGCAAAAATCCCTTTCGGATGGTTGAAGTACATTTGGAATTTTAAGATTGCTTTTGATCTCTCCATGTATTTTTGTTTGAATGAAAAAATTTCCAATAGGAAGAACATAGCTTTTCAATGCAACTAACCATGTATCAATTGAGCTCTAATTGAAAAAAGAGTTTAAAGAAGTAGATATATGTACAAATTATCCATTTAATTTTGATTGGAAATATAAGTCTAGTACATATATATGTTTGTTGAATTTGGGTCAATGTCGTTAATGCACTCAAATAGGTAGCCTTGTCGATTTATTTACATTGTGGAAACTTTTTACCAAAAAATCCAACTAGTTTTTCATCAATGCACATAGAAAAACTACTTGGAACAATTAATTGTGCATTCTAGAACATATCTATCCAAGACAAGTAACATTTTTCATCAATGCACATTGAACATATCCGACCATTGGACAAGCAAATTTTGTACTAGATTTTCAATCAGATTAGAGATGTGGGTCGAATCCCACCAAAAGTTAGAGAAGTGCTCTGAGTCTCTTGTATGAAAGGAATTTTCATACAAAACTATACTGCAGATGATTTATTTACATTTTCCATACTTTTTACCAGAAAATCCAACTAGTTTTTCATCAATGCATATAGAAAAACTAGTTCCAGTTAATTGCATTCTAGAACATATATATTGAGTACGTAAATAATTTTTCATCCATGCACATAGTAAAACTAGAACAATTAATTTCATTCTAGAACATATATATATATATATCCAATACATATAACATTTTTCATCAATGCACATGTATAGAAAAACTACTTTCAGTTGATACTAGAGCACGTGCTTGTACCCAAACAATTTGTACATGTGCAAACACTTGCACAAATAACATAAGCAGCTCAATTTTTAGTTGAGTACTGGAAGTTCTAAAACATATTTAATCCAAAGATAATAAATTGTTGGACAATTCACTCAAAAAATTCTAATGGAAATCCATCTTCAATAATCCGTTCATGATCAGATTTTGACATTTTCCATCTCTTAATTTTCAATTTTTTCTTTGATTGAACTTCTATCAACTTTATGTGTGTTGCACACACCAAGTGACTATATTGAAAACTTATGGAATTAGGTTCATAGTCTTCAAAGTAAACAAAGTCTCCACTTTGATGAGTTTGTCTGAAAAAATAACCTTTCAGTATAATAGACCCTCTGTCATATTGAAATCCGTGATCATTATAGTTTTGTAATAATTTCATTTTTCATTCAGTGCAACACATCAAATAATACTTCACATTTTCATCGTTGTCAATAGGTGCAATTACAACAAAAACATCTCCTACACAATAAAATAAATTTAACAAAATTATGCATATTTAAATTTATTTCTAGATCTTTAAATCATTAGAAAGTAATTCAAATGTTACCTTCTCTAACAAGATCATAAACTCGATCACCATCGGATGATATTGTAGTTTCCTCTGATTGCATTTCTTCAAACATTGCAACAAACATTTTTACCTTTGTATTTAGCTCTATATGTTTCCAATCGTTCACATACATTTTATTTCACAAACGTCATTGGATTTTGTGTTGTCTATGCAAACATCACAAAAACAAGAATATTTTGTTTTATCCAATGCAAACACATTTCTGGACGACTTTGTTTGAATTGAATGCAATTTTTGAGTCCCTTTTATTGTTTCAACGTCATTTCCAATTGATCTATCTACGTCTTCGATTCCAATATGCCAGAAAAACCTTTATATGGAAAATTAGAAAAAGAATTTATAAATATGATATCAAAATACAATCAAAGATAATCATTGCATGATAAATGTACAAAGTTTAAAATTAAATTTCCAATATAAATTAAATCAAATGTATCTTCGCACTTCTTTTGATGGGTTTCTCTCATGGCTTAGAGCAGTGATGCACCATTGAACAACTTCTTCAGCGTTCACAAGTCAGCTGGCAGAGTGGTTCATTTGATATCTTTGAAGTGCTCGTTTTATACATGCTCCTGCACCATCATGTTCTCCTTTTCCATGGCCAGTCTAAAAGAAATTCCAACAATGTTTAATGCCGGTTTTCTTATGAAGACAACGCAACCAAAAGAATGATCGTGCAGATTTGAATTGACCTACGCATCCGTCTGACCATATCCAATGTTCATTGAATGTTATTCCACAATTTTTCAATGAATCATAAATTTTTCCAAAACAATGTTGTACAAAACATGTATCATGTGTACGATCGTCACTGATATAAAAGTGATATTCTTTAATGATATGTAGATTTTCACTCGTTCTTTCTATATGATCGACATTTTGTTCAGCATGTCTATATAGAATATGGACGAGCATGGAGACTTGGTCAGAATGATAGTATTCACTCTGAATTTCTTTTTGTGGAACAAATGTGGAGTTTTCTGCAAAATCAATCACTGAAAAAATGGTCCGTGGTGGAAAAAATTCACGAGATTTTTTGAATTGCAAGTCTTACCATCGAGCTCTATGGGAATTCTTGGTGTATTTGTAAATTTCTGCCTCAAACATTCTCAAAAAGTCTATCAGAAAAATTGTGTCTTCTAGTAATTCAATTCTTTTAACACTATTTGCACCTTGAATCGATGTATCGATATATTCATATCTCTTCCATTTCACTTTCATGTTGGACAATGATTGATCATTTATATCAATACAATATTTGTTTTGAAATTTAGTCAAATTTCCACAATCATCTCTTTTTTTTACCACCAACACATTTATTTTTGTAAAATAGTTCATTGCTTTCTCTTTCACATAGAATTTGAGATATGAAATCACGGATAGTGGAAGGAGGAGGTGAATCCTTCCATAATGTTCTACAGAAATCAAGGAATGTATCATAATATAACTCAAATTCCACATGATAACGGCAACAACAAGTGTCACGTACGGTGATAGGTTTTACATACCATGGTTTTTGTTGAACAAAAGCACTGAGTGAAACATAAATTTGATGATTCTCTTCTTTGAACTTGTTGAATAACTCTATCTGAGTGGTTTCCCAAAAATATTTTTCATGTTCTTCGTACTCATTTCGTGTTATTCTTCTTCGCATCACATGCCTTGCAGTTGGCGAAACACGCGAATTGTTCTTCCAATATTCATATATTATTTTTTTAACATTTTCTCCAAGTCTATCTTTGTATGGTTGCCTACAAATAACTCTCCAACAAGCGAGTTCATCATTTACATCTATTTGCAGCCGAAATTTCTGATTTTTGTGCAAAGTTTTTTCCGAGATTCCCAGTGCTCGTGCCATAGATGTTACCAAACGATTCTCTTGAGTACTTGATGAGACCATTGCCATCTGTATTCCTCTACGTAAAATTGAAACATCTTTCTCTCTAGTTCTCTTAATTGACTTTATAGCACTACTCATATTTTTTATCACATCTTCCTTCATTTTTTTATCTTTGGTTGATTTTTGAATACCCAATAGTGTCGTAGCTTCTTTTAATTTCCTTAATGATAAGAGACCTTTCAACATTTGAGCCTGAATTGTCACCCGCTCATTTAAGAAATACTTTTCAAAAATGTAGTTAACACGATATCGTATAACATGGTCAGGTTTTTTATCTCCATACGTGTGACTGTCAACATTTTCTAACATCTCATTATCGATAGTGATTTCATCTGTACATATTCGAAAAAATATTACATATTCAATAAATAACTAAATTAATAAATATATCTATAATTTCAAATATTTTTCAAATTAGTTCATCAAATAAAAATTAAGCTTCACATTTTACATTAGGAAAATTTTAAATATATCAATAGATCATAATATTTACATTTACATACTTGCTTCAATTTCTGCTTGAGGTTGATTTTCTTCTTCAATATTTTGAGGAATATCTCTATCTGTTTACATTAAACAAAATATTTTTCAAACTAGTTCATCGAATAAAAATTAAGCTTCACATTTTACATTAGGAAAATTTTAAATATATCAATAGATCATAATATTTACATTTACATACCTGCTTCAATTTCTTCTTGAGGTTGATTTTCTTCTTCAATATTTTGAAGAATATCTCTGTCTGTTTACATTAAACAAAATATTTTTCAAATTAGTTCATCAAATAAAAATTAAGCTTCACATTTTACATTAGGAAAATTTTAAATATATCAATAGATCATAATATTTACATTTACATACCTGCTTCAATTTCTGCTTGAGGTTGATTTTCTTCTTCAATATTTTGAGGAATATCTCTATCTGTTTACATTAAACAAATATTTTTCAAATTAGTTCATCAAATAAAAATTAAGCTTCACATTTTACATTAGGAAAATTTTAAATATATCAATAGATCATAATATTTACATTTACATACCTGCTTCAATTTCTGCTTGAGGTTGATTTTCCTCTTCAATATTTGAGAGGGCTTCTAACTTTCTTTTGCGAGATTGTCTTGTCTCTTCTCTATGTTCCTCAGGGTCTCTTTTTCGATCATATTTTCTCGCACAAGTTCTTAGATTTCCCATGATAATAGGGTATGAAGTTCAAAAAATTTCCTTCAAAAAATTAGACAATAACTCGATTACAAAAAATATCACAAAAGATTTAATTTAAAAAAATTCAGTTTAAATTTTTTGCAAAAAATACATACTCCAATTCAAAACACTTACTTTAAAAAATTCGAGAGAAAAATGTCTTATAAAAATGAAACGAAGCTCAAAAGATTTACTTCAACTCAAAACACATACATACCTCCAAGAAATGTCTTTTGAATGTACGTCCAAGAAATTTTTTTAAGTTCAAAACAATTTTTTGCAAAATCAGGCCGCCTCCAAGAAATGTCTTCCAAAAAAGTTTTTAACACCCAAAACAATTCTTTGTAAAATCAGTTTGCTTCCACGAAATGCTCTTAAATCCAAACTTTGAAGAAAAGTTTTTAAACTCAAACCAAGATCTTTGTAAAATGATATGAAATGTGAGAAATGTGCGAAAATTGTGAATAATTTTGCGGCAATTTATATTGCCGCAAAATGTGTTTTAGTAGGGGCTTCGCAAAACTTTCAGGCCGACGGAAAGTTATACAATAGTTCGGCCGAACTTTTGGTTAAAATTTCGGCCGAACTATTAACTCGTTAGATTTAACGAGCCGTCGACACAAAACATAGTTCGGCCAAACTGTTAATCAAAGTTCGGCCGAACTAATGCGTCACCAGTTATGCAAAAACCAGGATCTGAATATGTTTCTGCAACTTTGGACTGATTAAACTCCATGAAAGGTTGTTAATTAACTGTCGGAACTAAGACAAGAATTTTCATAATTGAATCTACTTTCAGGAAATATAACTTTTATGGAATTTCATAAACGTTTACTAATTTTAATTATTTTTCTAATAAAATGGGTGCAAACAATTTCTGAGGGTCATTGTGATTCAGTGAAATCAAAATTTTGTATCTCGCAAAATACATTGTAAAAAAAATTGAAAAAATTATGGGGCATTACATTGGTCCGTCGTCTCTAACGGGTAGCTTTTAGATTTTTAGTTTATAACTTATATGTTAAGAAATTTCTTGCGTCGCGAAGCATATCCAAAATATGCAGTTTTTCGTATTGGACCAGTTCAAAAAATTCTAATAATTACGATATGCATCCATTGGCTTTGTAAATATGACGAAACCAAAGTAGACTCTGTCTAGATTGTTGTAACATATTTTGTTTTCTCAAAAACACAAATTTTCAATGAATACAACATTGCGTCATAACATGACTTCTTATGAATCCTTTGATTGTTAAGAAACACACACTCAAAGAAATGCTAAGTTGACATATCAAATCTGCATAAAAAAATTTCAAAAAATAAGTAATAGAAAGCTAACAAAATTTCTCACAACTTTTATTTTTATCGAAAAATGAAATTCTACACAAAAAAATTGTTATAGTTTGCAGAACGTTGAAGAACCAAAAAAAATGAAATTTTTTTCTCAAAAAAGGGTAAAAAGTGTAACCCAGCTTCACATTTTCACCCGTCATGATCTATAATTTTTTATTTAGTATTAAATTAATTTTTAAATTAAATTGTAAAGACAAATTAATTAATATTTCGAAATAATTGGTAATAACCATTATTTTACTATTAATTTTACAACTAAATTATGACTAGCACATTTATATAAATTTGTCAAACCAGGAGGTAACTCCTCAAAATTGCAATGTATATTAGCTGAAGAATGTACATGCTTATCATTAATTGGTTATCTCAAATTTATTGTCTAGTAGTATATTTAGTCATAAATTTGGTCATTAATTTAGTCATTGATTTAGTCATTAATTCCCATAATTAATGACCAAATATACAACAAAATATATAACTAAATGATCATCCGAGAAAACCAATTAATGACCAAAGAAATATGACCAAAATGTTGGTCGTGTTATAAGATACTGTAAATTAGCTACTAATAGTCATATATATGCAATTTTAGTCATCTTTTGAAACCATTTAATGACCAAATAAATATGACTAAATTTTGGTCGTGTTATAAGATACTGTAAATTAGCTACTAATAGTCATATATATGTAAATTTTAGTCATCGTTTGAAACCAATTAATGACCAAAGAAATATGACTAAATTTTAGTCGTATTATAAGATACTATAAATTAGCTACTAATAGTCATATATGTGCAAAATTTAGTCATCATTTGTAGTCACAAACTATCATTTGTAGTATTCATTTATTTATTTTTGGTAATTTCATATTCATTATATAAATGACCACTTAGTAGTTTATATTAATTTCATTTACTTTCATTAACAATCATTATAAGAAACTAATTTATTCGTATATTCATTTTATTTGTGTTCATCATTAATAAACATAAAACACTAATTTAATAGTTTTAGATTGCTTTTATGTATTCATTATTAATCAACATAAATTAATTAGTACGATTTTGCAACTAAATTTAAAAAAAAAAAATGGCATACAATTTACTTGTTCACATAATATGAAAACATAAAGTTACATATGTTAAATACAATAGTAAGTAATATTAAGTGAAACTATAAATAATTTCTACCACATAAATTATATTATATAAAATATCAAGTATTACAATATGAGTTTCCAACTT
Organism: Pinus albicaulis; assembly: GCA_034641835.2. NCBI lineage: Eukaryota > Viridiplantae > Streptophyta > Pinopsida > Pinales > Pinaceae > Pinus > Pinus albicaulis. The sequence goes on along the minus strand of CM076583.1, from coordinate 890,827,287 downwards.
AATATTGGTTGGAGTACAATTTACACATGAAGTATTGTTTCATCACTTCAAAATATTATCATTGTGTTTCCAAGACATTGCAGGTGAATTCACCAACTCTGAAGACTTGACCATCAATCTCCATGTGTGTCTTATGCGAGATATTGACTCTACAGGTACCATTAAACCAGTTCTCTTCTCTCTTTTTAATTTGCATTCTGTCGCTCCATTGTTATTGTTCTCCTCTTTTTTGAATTCATGCTTCTTACCATCAACACTGAGTTCCTTTCCTGAAAAATAAAGAAGATACAATGCAAAGTATAAGACATGAAAGACGATGAACACTGAAATATAAACTAAAGTAGACTATAAAAAATTTATATGATATATACCTCAACATCGGCAATATTGTCAATGTCATTTTTCCCCATAAAAACAAGAAACTCGAATAAGTTTTCTTCAGTTGGGAAATAGTGGGTTCTATGTGGCCAAATGATGTGTATAAACAAAGAAAATAAAATGTCACCATAGAAAATAACACCTTAGTAAAATTAGTATTCAACTTTGAAGGAAAGATTATGCACAATCATGCCAACTAAGTTACATGATAAATATATCAAGTTGTGGAATACTTATACAATGTGGGAGTGCAAAAAAAACTTCTAAAAATTGTCAAAGCTAAGTCTAAAATAAAATGAAATGAAGTAAAAAGTATACACTAATAGGATAGCCTCATATACATGTATATAACTGGATAATTTAGAAGGTTAAGTGAATAAATACAGGGCTAGAAGTCGATGATGTCAAGAATGCCCAAGTATGATGAGCATTTCCTCAGATAAGAACTACTATTTGGGTCCATTATCACATATGAATAAGCCAACTAGTCTATCAAATTATTAATGTTTTTCTTATGTTTATGTATCACTACAATATAAGTGGATAAATTGCAAATACAATTATGTTCCCATTGTGTTCCTCACTTGTGGTACAATATATTAGCTGTGATTTGGAGCAAATTTCCAACATCGAAAATATGTAGCAATCACCACTAGTAATCCCCCAAAAAATATTATTTTGAAATGTAACTTTTAGATTCCAGTTTCTAAATGATTCTTGAATGGAAAATCCACACCGAATTCCAACACCAAACTTCCAATTTGAGGGTACACCTGTGGCCATCCTCAATCACTCAAACTCAAAACATCATTGATCATTATAATAAAAAAATAAAATAAGAGTAGTTTTGATATGTTTTGCAGGTTTACATGCAAAGCACCAATAGTTTTCCCATATTTACCATACTTGTAACTTCCAAAATATAACACATTGATTGATCTTTTACAGCAAATACTTGATCCAATAAAAACAATAATTTAACATATTTCAACAATACCATCAATGTTTGATCCTCCATTAGTTCAAAATAGTTAGCACAAAAACTTCAAGAAAGAACAACAAGTATAAATAAAAATTCAATCAATTAATAATCAATCAAAAAAGGACAAGCTTTTTACTGAAGCTTGATAAACAACTATAACACTGCAACTAGTGGTGTTTTTCAAAGAGAAATACTACCTAGAGAACTCATCTTCCAAATTTTTTTCTCTATCCATGAAGGTTTTTTTATATCCTCAAAACAGAATTCGCATTCAATCTTTTAGGTTTCTAAAACTACCCAAAGGCCTTACCAAATGAAATAGTGAATTTCATTGATTTTCATAAAATGCTTATGGTACTAAAAAATAATAGTTTGGCCATGTGATAGACAATTCAAGCATGTAAAAATTGTGTACAATATTTCTTATAAGATTTCATGTTAAAAGAAAAACTTGCATATTTCAGATAGAAAAAACATGTTTAGAAGAGAAACATTATCACAATGAACTATATTTTGTTGCATGGGTTATTCCTAAAATAGGGAGATACCCCAACGGACATGAATGTTTGCTTAGAAGATGCGCATGAAACAAGTTCTGTTCCAATCAATCGAACAACCATCCCACTATTCCTTCTAATAGGTGCAACCATTGACTTAGAAAAATTGTACTGAAACAAAATTCTAATCAATGTAGTGAAACGGTTGTACACAAAAATCTTTGCATACAAACCTGAGGATGAATGAATCAAAGAGGCTTGAAGGGGTCACATATCCAAAAATATTTGACTCCTCTGCCATCCTAAGAATCACCCTTCTCGCAATGTCACCAAGATACATTCTCGAAACCGGTTTCTCAAAACCCTGAAGAAAGCTACAAAGAACCATTATAACTTCTTCAAATTATATTTCAGGTACTCAATAACCCTACAAAGTTGGGCAATGAAAAGTTTCATGCTAGAAATTAGGAATTTTCCTGATCACCTGGATTCAAGCTATCTGCATCTAAAGAATTGTCATAATGAGTCTGTGGAAAATGACTAGACCAGAAATTTCCCCATTCCATGTTGATTACCTAATCAACAAAGCCAATTCCAAATAGTTCTTACGGTCTAAACTCCATAACATTAACTAAAGGTGCAAAATAAATATTCATTGATATATTCAACAAGAGAAGTATCCTTAGCGAGCTCTGCTAGGGTTTCGTCATCTCAACCGTAACCTTCTGCGTTGTCAATCCTCTACTCTACCCCCGTCGTGCACTGCTTCTGCAAGGTTTTGAAACCTTCCAAGCCCAGGTGGAAGCACCCATGTCAGGCCCCCCGCCACGGTGGGAGGGACCACAGTCCTACCGCGATGCAGCGAACCAGACCCCCTTCGTGTAACGCCAGCTTCTCAATGGATTGAACGGCTCCTCCTCATTCGCGGAAAACCCAGTTATGGGGGCAAAGTGGCAAGCAAAGGATGGTAGAAGTCGTTGCCTTCCTAAGGCAGCAATCAACCCCAAATTTGTCATTCCGAACAACCACCTGGAGAAAGCTCAACAGTATATGAAAGATCATGCAATGATCTGTAAGTTTTGGGGGATCTGGCCTAGAGAGCAAGATATTTTGGCCTGGATCCAGAACAAGTGGTCCCCAAAGGGAAATATCAAGCTTCAAATTAGGGCCAAAGGGTTCTTTACTATGATCTTTGAAGATCTGGAAGACCACAAGCAGATCTTTGAGAACGGACCATATTTTATGGGAAGAGCAGGCCTCTTCATCTGCTATTGGGAGGAATGCTACAACCCGAGCAAAGAGGAATTCACTGCGGCTCTTGTCTGGGTTCGGCTCTACTCCCTCCCCGATGATTTTTGGGAGCCTGATATCCTGGAGGAATCAGAAACTCAATAGGCACGTTTGTTAAGATCTCGGAGATCACCAAACGCCAATGGCATGCGACCTATGCCCGGATCTGTGTCCATATGAATATATCCCAACCGCTGCCGAAATCTATCGACCTGGTCTACAACTCTACATGGACACAACCACTAGATTATGAACATGTTCCTTTCAAATGCCACAGGTGCCATGAGTATGATCATCTCTTCCGCAACTGCCTGTTAATAGTAGTAGAAGAGGCTCGTGCAGCTGCACTGGCTAAGGATGGTGATGGATTTTAATCAGTTCAAAGGCATCGATTCAGGGCCACTTGGCCGCAACAATCAAATCAACAGTCCAATCCTCTTGATCGTTCGAGCCTCCAATCACATGCCTGCCCCAAGCCCCGTCCTCCTCCCCTAAGTCGGCGCCTCCTGAATCTAAAAACTCCTTCGCAGCCCTGGCCGACAAATCCTTGGCCCTCGTCCCTTCCCCCCCCCCCCACCCCCCCCTTCCCAATCCCTCTCTTCATCCCATGGAGCTCCTCAATCGATGGACATCGACAAGCTACTCTCCACCCTCGGAGACAAGCTCTCCTCCAAGAGAAAGATCCATGAGCACACTAAATTAGATCGCTGCATCCAGGAGGTCTTGAGGCAAATGAGTAGGATCCTAGAAGCTAAGGAGCGACAAAATAGGCTCAGAGCATAGGAGAAAAATTTTCTGGAAATATTCAAAAGCTCGAGCAAGACATGCATCAAAGATATCCCAGGTAATCAACTGAACCTTTTTGGCACCCTTTTCAACCGATGGGTGGCTCGTCCTAGACAAACAGACTCAGGTCTCCACAATATGGGTACATAGGGAGACCCCCTTAGCATAACACTCCAAGACCCTAAGTGATATGAGAAGAGCAAGAAGGGCCGCAAATCTACCAATGAGCTTATTCGTGAAGCCGAAGAAATTTTGTTAAACTCAGGGTAGATGGGACAATTGACGGATTTCTTTCCCAGATCTGTCGCTCCTTCCTCATGAAGATCATGTCATGGATTATCAAGGGCTTCAGCAGCCCGGGGAAGATCCGATCCCTTAAGGACAAAATAGGAAAGTACAAACCTTAGATAGTTATTCTGCAGGAGACGAAGGTGACTGCCGACAAAGTTAAGGAAAAAAGCCAAATATGTTGGAGGAATAGCCAAGCCATGACGATAGAAGCCACTGGAGCTGTCAGGGGCATAGAAATTCTTTGGGACCCAGGACATGTTATCTTCGAAGACTGGGTCGGCACCAAATTCACGTTGTCGGCCTCGATTTGCTTGATAGGTGAACACTGGTGGAGGAGCCTAGTTGCAGTCTACAAGCCAGCTACACCTCGTGACAAATCGATTTTCCTCATGCATCTAAAAAGCCTTGGCAGGTTATGGGCTAAGGAAGATTGGATCCTGGGAGGGGATTTCAACTTGATTCGAAACCTGGAAGAAAAGCGTGGGGGAGTCAGTCGATTAGACCCATCCTCGCATGCCTTCAACGACACTATTGAGGATCTCTGCCTCGTTGATGTCATCCCCCGCCAAGGGCTTCATACCTGGAACAATCGACGAGGGGGAGAGAATCAAATTGCCTGCAGGCTAGACAGGTTCCTCTTCTCAGAGCACCTTATCATGACCGACCCTCGACTCTCCTCTGAGATCCTCCCCTCCATCGGCTTGGATCACTGGCCTATCAGTGTGGATCTATCCTCGTCTAACCCCCCACCCCCCCCCTCCTCCCCCCACAGAGACGTTCGTTCTGGTTCGAGATTTTTTGGTTGCGACACCCGAGATTCGTGGATCAATTAGCTTCGTGGTGGGCAGCCCTGGGTACAACACTTAGTAACAAAATGAAATCTTTCCAGAAGAAGCTGCAAGGCCTCAAAGGCCATATCAAAGCATGGAACTAGGAAAATTTCGAGGATATTCTTGAGGAAAAGAGGAAGTTGGAAGCCAACCTGGAGGAAGTAGAACAATGAATTATCTAGGACGGCCACACAGAAGAGCTGGCCAAAAAAGAAGATCTCTTGATCAAGGACCTGGAGGAACGAAAGCAGCAGGAGGAAATATTGTGGCAGCAAAAATCCATAATTCAATGGTGGAGAGAAGGGGAACGAAACACAAAACCCTTCCACCAATCCATGATCCAACATTGGCAAAGCAATAGAATCACCCACCTGCAGGCGACCGACAACTCCTGCCTAGACCACCACGAAGACATTGCGACAGAACTACAAGCATTCTTCTCTTCCCTGCTGCACGATGAAGGTTATGACAGATTGGAGGCTCTGTGTAAAGTTACCTAGAGTATCCCCTCTTTGATCTCGCAAAACCAAAATGAAGCTCTTCTAAGCCTAATCTCCCTTTCGGAAGTAGAGGAAGTCGTGAAGGCCCTGCCTTCAAATACAACCCTGGGACCAGACAACTTTACTGCAGAATTTTTCAAGGCTATATGGTCCTTCCTTAGTCACGACATATGGGAGTTTGTGGAGGAATCACGACAGCTCAAACAAGTATGGTCTGACCTTAATGCCACCTTCATCGCCCTCATCCCCAAATCGAAGGAGGCAACAAGACCGAGGTACCTCAGGCCTATCTCCCTCTGCAATGTGATTTATAAGATACTTTCCACCATCATGGTCTGCAGGCTCAAGCCACTGCTTCACCGCATCATTAGTCATGAGAAGTCGGGGTTTGTGGAGGGACGTCAAATCCTGGATGGCATTGTCTTCGCGCATGAGACCATCCACTCTATCAAAACACATAAGCTTCGCAGAATGTTGTTGAAACTGGATCTCTCGAAAGCATACGATCGCCTCAGCTGGGATTACCTTCTAGAAACCCTGCGGGCATTTGGTTTTGCAGTTGAATGGATTCAATGGATTAAATCCATGATCTCCACTCTGTTTTTCTCCAATCTCATAAATGACACACCATCAGAAACTTTCTAGTCCTCGAGGGGTATTCATCAAGGGGACCCGCTCTCCCCTTTTCTATTTATTATTGTTGCCAAAAGGTTGGGATGCTTGCTCAAGGCCACTAAAATCCAATCAGATAACAGGGCTTCATCTGCCTGGATCAAACATTGACATGACTCACCAATAGTTCGTGGACGATAACCTCCTCTTCGGTGGCGTGACTCTGAAAGAAGCCTCCCAGCTCAACATCATCTTGGAGGACTTCCAAGAAGCCTCAGGTATGCTCCTCAACAAGCTTAAGTCTTATATATATATCTTCAACATTCCCCGCCCAGTTCAAGCTTTCTTAGCCAGAACCTTGGGTTTCAATGTTGGCTCTCTCGCCTCCAAGTACCTGGGAGTTCCCCTCCTGTTCAATCCTTTGCGCATTGTCTAGTAAGCTCTTTAATTGGACTTTTTGGGTCCTTAACCTTGCGGGATGGGCCACCCTCCTCAAATATGTCCTACAAGTAATGCCCCTCTACCAGTTGTTCGCTCTTCCAAACCCAAACTACATTTACTCGAAACTCATTGCCTTATTCTAGTGATTCCTCTGGGGAGGTACTGCAGATGATAGAAAGTGGCCTCTAGTGACCTAGCATAAGTTGTGTCTCCCAAAACTGATGGGGGGTTTGAGCTTGAGGGACCCAACTTTTCTTAATGCAACTCTGGTGGTGTTGGTTGAAAGGGGGACCGAAACTGTGCAAGACTATTTGGTCTCATAAGTATGGCCAAGGGAAAACTCAGCGTGAAATCCTTCACACACCCCTCCATATTCAAGGGTCTACCATCTAGAACCTCGCCAACAATAATAGCGACCTGATTCACACACACTTCTTCTGGGAGGTGCACGACTGGGAAACTGGACGCTTTTGAGAGGACTCTTGGCAGCAATCCCCCCGCCTCGCTCAGGACCATTCTTTGGCAGATCTCATGCCCTTCTTCCATTCCTGCGGAGCCATGACAATAAAAGATTATTGGCGCAACCAACAAGACAAGCATGGTTGGCACCAATGGAAAACTGCAAAATATTGGCCTATATACCTACCCCACCCAGGGTCAGATCGACTTGCCCAGTATCTCGCCCAACAGAAAATCCATGCCTCCCAAGGCTCGGACAAATTAAGATGGGACCTCTCAACCTCCGGGGTGTTTTCAGTCAAGGAAGCGTATCTCCTTCGTGTGGCGGTCTCGATCATCCCCAACACTCAGGTCTGGAAGAGAATATGGACCAGTCATCTTTGGCCGAAAGTGGCCCACTTCCTCTGGTTAGTGATTCACAAACATATCCTGACATGGGATCGTCTTCTTAAAAGGGGCTTCATCAAGCCATCCATGTGCTTCGTTTGTCGGCAGGCCGAAGAAACCCAACATCACATCTTCATGGACTGCCCCTTAACCCAACAGGTTTAGAAGCAAGCCTTTGATATTTTTGGCCTCTTTGATGGCACCCCTGCTACCACCAGAGCCTTTCTTGAAGATTGGCCGACCCACAGATTCTCCAACCCAGTGGTCTCTAAAGCATGGTGGCTCCTCCCTATTCTCCTACTCTGGAACACTTGGAAGGAGAGAATCGTGCTATCTTTGAGAATAAAACCCCTTTAGCCCCTCTCATATGGTCTTTGACCATCTCCAACATTAGGGAATCCATTCTCACGAACCCTTGGGACCCTGCAAACTGGGATGTGGGTCCATTCGATCTAGCCATCTTGCATCTTTTGAATTTGATCTCCTCCAACTTGGTCCACCCTCGCCTGACTCAGGGATGCCCTCCCCCCTCCCCCCCTTCGGGTTGTCTTCAACTCAATTTTGACAGAGCCTCCAAGGGTAACCCTGGCCAGGTGAGATATGGTAGCATCCTCCGCGATGCCGAAGGAACACCCCAGGCAACATACGTAAGCTCCATCGGCACATCGACAAATAATGTTACAGAACTAACTAGGTTGGGTTTCATGAGCAAGGTTTTTATTATAGGTCAAAAGACTTCTTCTTGATGTCTTTTAGGGATTTGTCATCTTCTCATAAATGTACTAATTAAGAGTCATGTATATGAAGAGTCACGTCAATGAAGTATGCCTCAAGACTTTGTCATATAAGCCTTGAACACATGGCTCAATATGATGCTCAAGATCAGCATTGAATATCTCCTCAAAACAGCCTATGAGCAGTAGACAAGTCGGCTCACATACCCCTGATCAAGTCAGCCTCATAACATAAGTACAGGTCGGCTTATTTACAGTCAGAATCAACTATTTAAAAGAGCATGTGGATTTCAGTTTGACACAAATTTCCGGTCAAGAGTTCTGAGATTTAGTACGAGCTTCAGGACTGAAATATAAGTGCAATAAAGAGAGAACAGAACTGCTGATTGAAAAATAGGACATTATATTAGCAAAGAAAAGGATTATGGTTTGGATATAAAGATTCTGTGATCTAGTGCGGAACTTTAGGTCTGCAATAAATGCGAGTTTAGGACTGTGTTTATACGAAGGAGGGAGACGGAGTATCTTATATATATACGAAGATATATGACTGTATTAAAGAGCGAAATTGCAGAACTGTGTTTAGTGTGAAGTTGCATGATTATGGGAAGATTACAGGACTGTAATAAGTGCAAAGTATAATCAGTATGCTCAGCGAAGTGAAGTAAAGGTGCAAGATGTGCACAAGTCTATCCATAACAAGGTGCTGATATCTCAACCCTTACACCCAAAATACCAAAGAAATGAATTAAATGGATACCAACACATATGGTTTCATCATGGTTCAACTGGGAATACAAGATTTTAGTTTTATTTGGGGCCTTGCAATACAAATTTTGTGTGAGAAATACCATGAAAAATCATTACCATCCTCCAGCTCCTGCATCTACATTATAAATGGAAAAGTAGCTCAAGACATCCATACAAATGTAGACTCCAGGTTGCTCTCAAAACAAGACTTTTATGACAAAGAGATGCTTTCCTGCCAATTTTGTCTAGAGCTCTTGAAGATTCTTATATGGGCAGTAACTTTAGTCTTATCAATCTTGGAACAGGTTCTCAAGTTTTATCCAGATGATCGCATAAACAATGAAATCTTTTTATTTATTGCACCTCAACTTTGTATGTACTGCAACATTTTTGGAAATGATAACTCTGATATTCCTAATCATGGCGATCTAATAGCTACCAATTTAGGATTTGCTGGAAGCCTTGAGTATTGGCTGGCTCACAGGTTGTTACTTTCAAAGGTCCCAAACAACAGGTTGAAGCATGCTAATCTTTTGAACAAGTGTTTGGAATTTTTAAATGAACAAGAACATTTGTTGGTTTGTGCATGTGCTCATGAACAGCTCAATTCCACGATGAACATTGAAAGTGATGTGCAAGTTCGTGTTGTTGGGGACCTTCTTGCTATGCTACAACAAGAGATGCTTGTAAACACTATTGGAATGAAGGAATATGACACCGCACCAATAAAATTTGACAGGGTTTCAGAGTTGTCGTTAAACAAATTTCTGAAAATTGATGCTATAGGTTATGATGCCTTGCAAATTTTTCAAGCTGATAAGCATCCAAGCAGCATGGGCATTGGCAAAGCCAAGGAAATTTTTTTGTTATTTGGCAAGTTTAACAAGTGTGTCATTGTCATGGGCTGACGTCTTTTAAGTACTTGGTTCTTAATGCCTATAACCAGCCCTGCACAACACTATGAAATATGTGAAATATATTCCCCCTTACGTGGACATTCCAACAACTGAAAAAATCCGGATATTTAACATTTTAGAGATGAAACTTTTTGCACTTGAACATTTCCACACCCTACACAAAGCAACATACTAAAGATCCCCCAAAAGCCTCCAACCTAAGAAAATATTTACAATGTTACAAATATCGTTTCGGAAAAATATCAGAAGGTTTGGAAAAAAACTTCTCAGAAACACTCGAACACCAGGGAAAATATTGGAAAATATCAGCAAGCATAAACTTGGACCTGAAAAAGTCTGTAAAACTTGAACCAAGATATACAATCTAAGCATCGCAAATTGCCCAACAAGAAACAAGATTTCTACTGTATACAGTAAATCTCCAACCCCTTCAAGCACTACAGCTATTTGACTGAAGGCCTAAAGGGTTAGCATGCTTGTTACATCACCAATATCTAGGGTTTTTCAGAGAATTACAAAGGATCTAACCATATACCCATCACAAGCTATTTGACTAAACCTAATGATTTGGCAAGTCGCAAAAGATGCAGAGCTGCAGAAGATTAAGAATTATAAACAATGGATAGTAAGGAGAAACAAAAGACAGATGGTCCAGGAAGCATAATGTCACAAGAAATGAACTTTAAGTAACGAAAAATATTCCATTTTATTTCTGTTTTTCCATTTTTCATCACTCTAGAGTCCAAACTAGATCAAATGCCTCCTTCAGTTTCATTGAATGGACTAGCCTGGGCAAAGGTTTGGTTTTGACTTGGGGGATCCCATGTACATATTAAGGTGAAATTGATGAACATTGTTTCTTAATCAACTCATTCACCAAAAAAGTTACATCTAAGGCTAAGATTAGAAACATAAATGATAACAATTTTTATCATT